>APFE030309304.1:0-58010 GCA_000404065.3 Pinus taeda
TTAACCAAACAAATTTGAAGCTCAATTGAGAAGGTAGTAGATACATGACAAAGCATTTAAAACATATAAGCATTAATAGTAGATGAAAAGGTGCATGTATTTAAGCTCAAAAAATCGAATGTATCACAAAATGTTCGAATATATCACCTTTAACCACATAAAGAGGACATTTAATAAAGCTCTTGTTTATGTGTATATATATGTGGTTGGTAAAGTTCGTTTTCAATATCATAAGGTTTATCTAATTACAAAAAATTGTTTGACTATGTTTTCCAACAATGGAAGGACCTAGTTTTTTACATGTTATGTTAATAGTTGTTATTGCTTTGTATCTATTTTCATGTGATAAATGTTGTGCCATCAAAGTTACAAGGGACAAGAGAAAGGAACCTACCACTACTATACCTAGTTACACTTTAAGGGTAGATATCATGCATAGAGTCTCCCTTGCCAATTCATATGTAGAAACTCAAAACATTTCATATGTTGAACAACTCCACCAAGCTATTCAACAAAGTCATAACAAGGTGCATAGTTTTCAAAAAGCGATTTTCCACCATTTGATGACTTAAAATAGTCTAGTGAACTGTGAAAACTATGCATTTTTTTATTTTTTATTTTTTATTTTTTATTTTTTATTTTATTTATATTATATATATAAGATATATATATATTATATATATATATTTTTTTTTTTTTTTTTTTTTTTTTTTTTTTTTTTTTTTTTTTTTTTTTTTTTTTTTTTTTGTATATATGTTTCACCTCCTACCACAGTTACTTGCTTTTACAAGATCTCTAGGGTAAACATGAGTTGAATTTTACTATGACATGACCCAACATCCAAGTTCTAGTTATGGAAGTGGTATCTACAAACCGGAAACTTACTAATGACCCTCAGGAACAACATATCACACAGAAGTCAGCCAACAACCTCTGGTGATCTGATCATGAGCTGGAACTACCTTTCATAAGCTTTACCTCCCAACCGCACCCTTAACTCACTATGCATGTGGTTGAAAGGCTCCAACTACATGTATGAGCCTTCCTCCATTCGATTCTGACTGAAATTTTCATGTTCCATGCCAACAATTGTGAGATATGTGCCACTTTTTCAAGGCTAGCCTTCAGACCACTACCCATAAATGCCCATAACTTCCCATAATTATGTCAAATTTGATAACGAGTATGTACAATGAATTTTAAGGCTAGAAATCGCTCAAAACATGTCAATCACATGATACACATTTCTTCAAACATATAGTGAACATAATAGTTACAGGTCATGAATGCATATATGATCCAGATCTTCTTAACTTCATCAGATAACCATCAAGAAGGCTTATATCCCTCTCTAGCTAGATGCAACAACACATGTTAGCCCATGCATTCATCAACCATTCAATAACTTATCAAATCATGAACAAGATCCATAAAAAGAGTACATCATATAACAAGACATATAACCAACATATAAACTGAATAAAATACAAGACAAATCTACCATAAGATTGACACAACAACCAATACATGTTCTCATTCATGACAAGAAGAAAATAACTCATATTAACATATGCAAAATCCAACCAAGTCAGGGACTTCCACGTACCACATGACCATACATTGGGCTGAACCAAATCTCTCTTTCAACCAATCACCCCTGTGCCATATTCCAAGCATGAATGTGGGATCATATGGGTTAAACCATGTTGGACACCTAATCCACTAAGGGTTATGGTGAGGAATTTGAACAGTCAAAGGGAGCCCAAAAGACCTTGGAAGATGAATCCAAGAGTCACTCCAATGTATATCATGTGAATAATATATGCATCTAATGCTTATCTTTCACATCTTTTGTCTTCATCGTGGTTGTGTTTACAATGGTATCACAGTTAATACATTCATAACCTGCTCAATATTTTGTGAGTCACTTGTTTTTGTGGCCCGTGTAAACCCGCACTTCTCTGTCTTCAGCTTTTTGTGTAATGTTTCAAGGTTTCCTCACATTTGTTTTCCCACATTGATGTTATGCTGCAATGCCATGGAAATTGATGCAAAGACTAGAATTTTTAATGTAAAATCGTTGAATTTTATGCATTATGATGGTATATTTATGGGATTTCATTCGACGGACAGTGGATTCCTAGTTTCTAATTTTTAGATGGACAGTTTGAAAGGATATTTTTAATTGTAACGTTGTATAATCTGCATTGTTTTCTGTATTTGGGTAGCGACTAAGGCATAGAGGTTAATGCTTAAGCCAACTTCTAGTAAGTATTATTGTCATTATTTCCAAAATAGAAGGCATAAAGAACTCCAATAGGGCTCTGGGGGATGGAGGACGATGCTTATTTGGCCGATGAGAATTTCTTGATCATGACTTCTTGTATAAAATTATAAGATTTCAACAACCATTCCTTGTATACAAATGGGCATGAGAGAATTTTGAGTGTTACCTGGCACTACTTCTCTACTCGCATTTATGTTTAGGAATATTCTGCACATAGAAACGCTCTTCAAAACCCTAACACTCTTTCTTCAGTGTCGGTCTTTCCTGCATTTCATTTATTTACCTATCATAGTTTTGGTGCTTACTTGAATAGTCTCTTGGTGGCCATTTCTTTGTTAGTGTGTTAGGCCTTATCTTGAAAACCTCCAAAACGCCTCTTTGTTGTTCTCTGAGAAAATATTTTCTGTGGTGAACATATGACTATTCAGAATGTTGTTCTATGAGCAAATATTTGTTGTCGTGAACATATGACTATTCAGAATGTTGTTCTCTTAGCAATTATTTTATGTGATGAGCTCTATTCACAATGTGTTCCCGTTTCCTTATTTTGTTGGGTGAAATAAATGTTTTCTACCATTACAAAAGTGCAACACTCCCATTTTGCTGCCACTTAGCTATTTTTGATATCTTGGTCTTTGACATCTGTTACCTAACTCCTGCTCAGGCTGACACATAACCAATGTGTTGTAAAATAAGCATAATAGAAGAGAGATGCAACCACTCTATTGGCAATGCCATGGGCGGAGGATGCTTTGAGTATTCCGCTCCAACTCTCCATTCAATGAACTCAATTTCTGACAACAAGAAAGCTCTTACAGTTATGGTTCGATCTTTGTTACCGATTTCTAGAGAGATTGCTCATGAGTAGAGTTGTTCAATGAGCGTATGAACTAGTCGAGCAAGTGCTAATCACCAATTTGAATGTGTTTTAAACACTATGAATGATGCTGTGGTGAATGCGTGTCCATTCCATGGGTGTGTTGGTGTGAAAAATAAAAATTAAAAAATTAACCATGGCTTCTATTGTTTGGTCGTATGGTTATGCTTTCTAATGTGCATTGAATACGATTAATATGGTGCATCGAAGTTTTTGGCATATAGTGCTTATGGTATGTATCATGTTTTCGTTGAGCTCCATTTCTTTTGAAGGTCAAATGCTATATTATGGTGAGGTATTAGAGAAATGGCTTAATTTATGGACGTCAAAATCATTCTCACTAACAAAGTACAAACTCCTTCCACTCATCTTGTAACATGGCGTCACCTAGGATGGTTTTGAGCTTGTCTGCGAATGGTATGTGCATACATTGTTGTCATATCTGCAGTGTGGAAGTCATATTCATATACCTTGGTTCAAAACTCTTGTAAATTTGAATGCTTTTAATTGGTGCATTGCGTCATTCCATTATTAAGAGCCACTCGTTGCTGCATGCTTTTATAATAAAGTTATTATTGCATATATAACAAGTCGTTGGTTCATTATTTACTTCCTCTATCGACCAGACGTGTAATGAGAGGGATTGGTTGTTGGTAGTAGTGAATTTTCTGAGAGGAAATGGATACATTGGTAGGGGTCATGGGGAAGAACGAATGTTCTTGTAGATTTATGCATCTTCTGGTATCTTGATAATTTACATATTTTTTTTATTGGCAACAGATTCTCTGACAACTTTGTTGCAAAACATGGTTTATTGTTATAGTTGAGGGTAGAGGCTCTATTTTTTAATCAAGTCTTTGTTTCCATATAAATGTAGATAATGAGAATACATGAGCACTTGAAGTTATGTCCACTTAATGGAAGGAGTCTCCTATCCATCAGCTATGTTTGTTTCTTATAAAGAAAAACTCCTTGAATTGGTAGTTATAGTCGTCAATGACTTGATTTTGAATGATTTATTAGTGAAAGAATCTGAGCGCTGAAAACTTTCAACTCATAGTCGAGTTTGAGTTGAAGGTATACATTTATTTCACCTCCCTATTGTATAATCTAATTGTAGTGACATGATTTTCTGAGTGGGTGTTGCTTCTTCCGCATTGATCCATATGTGTCATCAATTTTTTAAAGTGTAAGTTTGACATTGGAGAAAATGAATCAAATTGGTGAAGTATTAGAGGTCTTGAAAAATTTGATACAATCTACTACTGATGATGCAATCCAAATCAACAAAGACTCTCTCTCATAAATTCAAACTTGTCTACAAAATGCACAAGATAAAATAGAGTTTTTGGGGCTTCAATCTCAGCTTCAGCAAGAAGAATTACAATAGTGGATTCATCATTCTGAACCTGTTTAGAACATTGAGATAAACTCCCATAAGCAGCAAGTCAATAATGTTGTCGGTGATTCAGACCTAGTGCCCAATGAAGCAACAAAGTTACGTGCAAAAGCAGAAATTTAGCATACACTTCCCAAGCCCATCATTAGACCTGGGAAGAGATTATCCATAACAAGCACATAATTTGTCTTGGATATGACAAGGATGTGTCCTTTCATATTACATATTACTTAAAGCCCATCCAGTTTCAGAGTGTTAGATTTCTTTATGACAATTCATCTTCAGTTGTTCTAGATCCTGCTCCTCTTCTACAACAATGACAATGGATTGTTAAATGCCAACATTATGACTGAGTTGGCCATATGAAAGATCATTGTTTTGATCTTCATCCATGTGAGCACTTTCATAACACCACTCATTCTTTAAACAAATGCCACAAAAACAAGCCTCCTGCAAGAACACAAATTTATCTTAGATGGATCACTTCTTGGCAATGCGCTTCAACAACCAAGAAGATATTTAAGTCATATGTCCGAACTTGTTCTAGAGCATTGAAGTCTTGCAGTTGAGTTTTCTCCATAATCTCACTTTGTATCTGACAGGGGGGAAGTGATGGTCATCTACAAGCTTCAAAGTCACATCAAGCAAGCTTGAGCCACAACCTGAACCTGCTGCTTAATTCAGAGTTGTAGCCAAATACGCAGAAGTTCAAGTGAGCCTGAGCCACAACCTTTCATACCAGATTCATAGTTGTAGCCAGAGATAGAGATGCCCTTGAGCATACCTTTGGTTGGTGGTCAGCCTTAAACCATATATGTGGGGTTGAGACCTCCCTTTTTCAGGTTGAGCTTCTCCCTCTTTAAAGAATTGGGACACTTCATCTAGCAGAAGACTTCAACTTATTGCTAGTTTTGGGAGAGTTCCAGGAATTGCATTAAGCATTCAAGAGTTGGTGGTCATCCTTGAACCACCGTAGGTTGTAGAACTCCCTTTTTGAGGTTGAATGTCTCCCTCTCTAAAGCATTAGGGATAATTCCTCTTTCAAAAGCTTTGAACTTCTTGCCATATTTGTAAGAGTTTCATGAACTGCACTAAGAGTTCTAGTGTTGGTGGTCATCCTTAAACCACCACCTTTTTCCAACATTTCATAGAGCACATTCAACCTGGTGCTGTCATGCACTTTTGCCCATTTTTGTATTACAACTCTCTTCTTGGACTCACACATACCTTCGGATTAAGGGGAGGAATGTTGGACACCTAAACTGCTAAGGGTTATGGTGAGGAAGTTGAACATTCATAGGGAGACCAAGAGACCTTGGAAGACGAATCCAAGAGTCACTCCAATGTATTATAAATGTATATCATGTGAATAATATATGCATCTAATGCCTATTCTTCGTATCTTTTGTGTTTGTTATGGTTGTGTTTAACAAACCAAGATAAAACCAACCAAGGGTTCCAAAGGCCAAACCACCTCAACCATCAATCACAGTGATTTCACCTAACTAGTCTAGAATTCACTAACATCAAAATACGCTTGGATGCCTCCGACTTCCTTCACCAGCTTCAAAGATTTTTCCTGTCTCCATCCGCTCGTCAAGAGTTCCAGGAGAAAGCCTATCTCCAGCCTTGAACCTTGGGAATTTTTCACAAGACCACCTCAACTAGGATCCAAGTTTATGAAACATCTGAAGCTTAAACCAAATGAGGAACCCAAAACATCATGGCTATCAGAGAAATGACAAGGCAAGGCTGAAACCACTGTCAATCTAGGCAAATCCCATGCCAATGACAACAAAATAACCAACGAACCATATTCAAGTACCATACTGTTACACAAAAAATTGTCACCATGACTTTCTACAGTTTGTGTGAGTCCATCAACACTCATACATACCTCCTTTGCAAGTCTTAAGCCTCAGCTCTTCATGTCAAACCTTGAAAATGGGAGAAAGACCTTAAAAATATCTCAAATCCTGGTTTCCCACTTTCTCCTAGCATTGCCTACGGTGCCACACCCAATGGTCATGTTTCCTACGAACCTAACCGCTCTGTCTATTGAGTAATGGGTGCGAACTCCTGTAAAAGTTAAAAAGGCGTGAGTTCATTCTTAAAAACTCATCTTGGGTCACTTCTGGACACTTCTAGAAGGAATATTGCGCTGGCAGGTCCGCTCCACCTTGGTTCATCCATTCCATAAGTAAGGGAGCTAACTCCATGATATGAGGTGCTTATCCAATTGAACAAGGAACTTATCCCTTCAATGGTGGACCTGCAACTTCCTCCATTTGTGCTATAAATTTAGGCATTGGGCTGGTTGTAGGGGAGGTTGAGAGCTGAAGATTCTTGAGGGTAAATGTTGTTGGAAATTAGACTTCCTTTTTGAGCTTGTGAGAGGAGAGATCACATACCTTTCATGTCATTTGGGAAGTGAGTAAGGCTTGTCAAAGTAGAGGAGACTCCTGCTGGACCCTGGAAGAACTTGTGCAACATCAAGGCAAAGGTTGTAAGGTTCTTTTATTCATAAAGTTAATACAATCAAGTTTGTTTTTCTCAATGAACTGTCTCTAATGGTTTATCTTATGAGCTCCTTGATCTTCATAATGAACATGTTTTATTATAATATCTATGCAGGTATTCTTTGATGTGTGTTTGTTTGTGTATGCAGGTTATTGAAAAGGAACTGCTCGAAGCTGTTGGAATAAAGCTGCCACAAACAAGCGTTGGACCGAGGTAGGGTATATTACACCTCTTAGTATTCATCTATGAATTGAAACATGTTTAGAGAAAAGTAGATTTGTTTGTGCTCTTTGTTGCTAGATATCATTCGATACTAGGGAGATCGGTCTTGTCTGCAAGAACGATTTATCCGGCCAACAGAGTCATGAGGTAGGTCAAGAGTCACATGGGAGGTGAAAGGCCGCCTCATTTGTTATAAATAAAACTTGATAGCTCAAGCAAAGGACTTTTCACATTAGCTTCTCAAGCTAGGCATAGGAGAGAAGATCATTACTTTGAGGAGAAAGTGTTGGCTTAACATTCCACTATTGGAGCTAGTGATGCAACATATTAATTGTGTGTGTTGGAACTTTCAATTAATGTTTTGAAGCTCTTAGAGATGGCACACTTTCATGCATGTATCATGAATGTTGTAAGACTATGCTTTCATGTTTGCTATGTATGTTTGTGTTTTATATGTGCTAAATAAAATGAACTATTATGTTGGATTTGATACACATCTTTGAATTGTGCATCCTTATTTTCTTTCGTGATTGTTGTTACCTTGTGAACTATTTCACAAGTTAATCAACGATTATTTCTACATGTATGCATGTGCCTTTATTAGGATAGTATTATTACTTTTGTTCTAAAGGCTCACTCTTTCTTTTCTCCTTTGTGAAAGTACTTTGTGCACATTGCAATCATCTGTATCACAAAAACTTACTTTCTTATCTCAAAAGTATATGCATTCTCTCTTATGTTGTAAATTGCATCCAAGGAAAATCTTTAAGAACTTAATAATGGCATTCGGGCATATTTCCCTGATGGGGCTCCTATCCCAAACAATGTGAGGTTTAGTTGAGACTTCATATCAGGGATACCCCCTATATGTTGGTGGTTTCCAACGTTGTCAACGTGTGGTTATTGGAATCTCACATTCCTTTTTTTATAAAGAACTCCAAATTTTAGAGGTTGTAAAGGTAGTGACACTTGATAGAGGCTTAACTGTCGATGATCTGAAACAACTAGCAAACAATTTCCTGTAGATCCAAAGGAGTAGCTATATTTGGTAGTTTTTGTTGTTTTTAATTTGTGGAATAGCCCTAGTACCATCAAGTACATATACATATATCAATATCATATTATAAAAATCGATGACTTCTTAGATGCTTGGGAACCATGTTAATTTCTAGAGTATACAAGCTAGGGATTTCTTCTTAGACTTGGGGTCATTTTCAGAGGATAGCAAATCTCAGTTTACACATTATTGAACATTTGGATTTATGTGAGAAAGATAGAGTGGCACGGTGACTTTGTCCTTTTATTATAACTTTCAATCAATTATCTATTGAATCAAACGAGCAGTATCAATAACCAAACAATTGGTTATGGCAGTGCCTTTGAGTTGTACTTTTCTCAACATGATGTAACATAAAACTTATCCTAATATTTCACTTCTAATGGTTGTATAGTTCGTAGAAAATGACTACTTATACCTAAAAGGAGGATAAATTGCTAACAAAATAGAAGTTGCCTAAAATCATTTGGAGAGCTAATGTGTCTAAAGCATTGGACAATGATGAATGCGTGTAAGAGATTTTCCATCCCAAAACTTAGAGTTGAAATTGTAGATGTACACTTTAGCATGGTTTGGCTAGATGCTTTATATACTACCTAAGACAACAAAGATACCAAAGGATCTCTTCCCAAATACAATTTCTTCTCTACGAGCTGCTACATATGTGAAAGGCAATATGAAGTACAAGGGCATTAGGAATGAAAGGTCATGAGGAAATTGAATATTCATGGGAAGGTGAAGAGTTACCTCTCTTTTTGTATAAATATATCCTCATGCCTCCAAGAATGGAGGCTGGGGATTTTAGCACTTGATTTCTTTTAGCATTGAGATAGTTGTGAGTACTTAGGTAGCTTTTAGCACTCTAGTTCTTGGTAGATATTAGGTTGAGTTGTGGTGAGGCTAGGGGCTTATCTTGGAGATGATATGAGTATCCTAAATTCCACTATTTGATTTTGATATACTTGTTGTTCATGTACTTGGATTTGCAACATTTTTAATGAGAATCTCTTCACTTCCAGCATCGATTATCATGCACTTTAATGTTGGTTGTAAGGACTATCCGGTACTTCCATTGTGTGTGCATGTGTGATTTCACATGAGTTGTATGTTAATGAACTAATTTGTGGTATATGACTCATATGTTTTCTTTTGAATCTTTTCTCTTTCATTCCACTAGTAACTTGTTGTGAACTAATTTGAAACTAACTTCTAGCACTTTCTTATTATTGTATATCTTATATGGTTTTAGCTCATTGATTCTTCTTGAGATATACTTGGTCTCATTATTTTTTTTGTATATTCTCATACATTTTTCTTCAAGTCATTAATTGTTGGATAATTTTGTCCTCATTATCAAGGTATATGATTTCCTCCTCATTATTGGGGTATTTCATACTTTCCCTCAAATTAACATCTCTTCATTTGAATTCGAAGAGGAAACACACATGGTGGAAGTCGGGCCCACATACCATACGAGACTCCTATCCCAAACGATGTGAGGTATAATTCATACTTTTTCACTGGAGAGATCCCCTAGCTGTTGGTAGTACATTTTTCCCTATCAATAAACACACAAACTCCACATAATATTCAAGTAGAGCTAGCAAAGACTGAGAAGTATATATCATGAGAATGAGTTTTCCTTTCTAACACTAATATAGCTGGTGAAGTTGTAGACAAGGTACCTGATACAGGTCACACTAGAGGCAGACATAATCAATATATGTACATTATGGATCTCTATTGGCACATGAAGACATTATTAGGAAGAGTTCTATTGAAAAAAAATGAAACTCAGGAGGAAATCCTCCTCATGATTCACAACTTGCAAGTGTTTATGAATATTTTGGATCGATGCCCAAAATTAATATAGGCCCATATCGACCTCCCACCTAATATAGGTAGCTCCCCTCACAATGGAAAAGAGCCAATCACGGTGGATCTTCCAACACATCTAAGTCAACATGATCGACTTTTGTTTATATGGTTTTTCTAGTGCTTTCTTATGGTATGGATGCTAAAAAGCTTATGGTTTTGCCATAGGTATGGTTTCCCTAGTGGCAGACTATAACAAACCAAAATTTGTTATCATGTAATGTTTTGATTAATTATTATAAATTTAACTTTAAAAAAATTCAAGCATCAAACTCTTACCTTTATAACATTTCACTTAATATATCATGTTATTGAGATAATGGCTTAAAAAATTTGCACCTTGGTATTAAAAGAATTGCAAGACCTATAATAAGCATATCATGTGGCAATAAATCTATTTATATCATTTCTTCATGATGTAAATGTAAAGAAAGACTAAATGATCTAGCTAATGGAAACCATTTAACAAGCCTTTGGTATTTTCAAAACCTCAGTAAAAGGTTATTTTAAGAGTCAATAGAAACTCTAATCCCTCTTTGAAGTTTGAAGAGATTAAACATAGGAAATGAAACTAAACTTACATTAATTGTTTCAAGATGCAAACATAGCATATGTGTTGTTTATACATACCAAAAAGTATTGTGTTATATATGTGTGTGGGGGAAAGTAGTATTTGATTAGCTTTGAAGAGTCATAATATGGACACATAGTTGAAGACATCAACCCAAAGGCTATTCTGTTGATGGTAGCATTGGAACTATAACACATGACTTTCTTTACTGTAGTTATGCTACAACAAGGTCATATTGTTCGACCATCACAAAAGGTGTGAAGGAACCCTACCAAAATTTGAACCTAGGACATCTTTACAATTACCACACCAAGTTGTAGTTAATATTACGGTGAATATATGTGCACATATATATAACCACTATAACAATTACTCATCACACACTATAGCTCAACGTATACCTTGAAACCATAAAACAAGATATGATAGGAAAATGACAAGCAACTTGTATATTAACCAATAAAATATATGGTTTGGCCAATTTGCTCCATGTTATTTTGATGAGGTCCTTTCCAAAATCACATCTAAAGACATTAAAGTAAAATTCCAACATTGAGTGGGTACAATCATATTTGAATTTAATCTCACGTGGATTAGAAATCATGCATTATGTTTGTTTTTTTTTTCCTAGAAAAAAGTCGGATTTTTTCATTATGAACAAGATTGAAATACACCCTCTTCATGTGCACATGGCACTTTATAAAAGATTTAAATATATTTAGAAAAATATCTCAATTTTTTTTTAGAAATTATTATGCAAAAATTTCGGTATCACCATATTATCCTAAAACCTTGGTTTTTAAATCCATTATTCTAAAATTCCAAAACAAATAAGCTCCGAACAAGCCATATAGTTTTAATGGTATAGTATTCTAGCTTTTCTATTTTTTGCAAGGAAATACAAGTCTCTTAACTCCTTTCAAAAACTAGAAAATTCGTCATATCTATCTTATAATTATATATTACATTCTTTCATTCAACAAAACAATACAATGCATTTGATCATGCCTTATTGAACATAAAAACTTCTTAAAAACTTCATTTAGAAAATAAACCTAAACAAACTAAATTGCTTGTAGCATTCAACTTCAAATATCATGATAGAAAGATTGAAGATTTAGAAGAGATCACATCTCCCCTAGATTCATAAGTAACCAAAATACATCCATGCATGGCGAGAGCAAATTTAGACAGAGAATCAACTTTTGAATTGAATTCTTTGAATGGATTTTGAGATATTGATCAATGGTTCCTTTAAGATCCTTGTTGCCTTTTCTTTTGAAGCCTTCCAACATTCCCTAAAGGAGATCCTAATTTTATGAGACACCAAACCTATAGCTAATATTTTTCCTTGAAAAGTCATATTCTTTCTTATGAGTGAGAATCCCCATAAGGCATAACAAGGTAGAGTTTTTTGGGTTATGAAAAACTTGCATGCCATCCAAGACTCATAAGAATCCATCAAAGTATTATTATCGTGCTTGTTAGTACCAATGACAGTCTACAACACTTCTTGCCTAATGTATTTTGAACAAGGACATGGAACAAAAAGATGATCCATGGTTTCATCATCTATCTTATGTAGGATATATGTGTTTGGCCCATACCAATCGTTATTTTGGTCGGTATACTAGGTAAGAATCTTATTGGGAAGTGCTAATAAAGTGAAGATCCTAAATTTGAAGAGACATCCTACTTTACAAGTTAGCTTCCACCACAACATCCTTTCTCTAATTAGATCTTCCTCAATCAAATCCTTGCACCCAAAATTTTCAATTAGCTTTCATATAGTTTTATTATGAGTCCACATGAGCTCATATTGATCCTAAGGGACTATAACATTATGATTTAATAAAGAAGACCATTTTATTTCCAAATTACTTTGCAAATTCAATTCTTCAACAAACTTCCAAGTTTGATATCATCCTCTAGGGACCCCTAGACCATACATCTCTATTAGCCTTGAAAACCATTATGCATGGATCTCTTTAATAATATCCATAACTAATCTATGAGTTCCACTAAAACCAACCTAAGATTCTTTCGCTACTCTAATTCTATCTGCTCTTCCTATTTTCCAATCAACCCATTTACCAACAATAAGAAAATCATTTCCAAACAATTGAAGCTCCCTTTGTAGATTTCTTTTTTTTCTAATCCAATCTTCCAAGGAACTATATTTGAATAGTACTTATTACTTTGCCCTAAAGTCCCTCATTAATAAATAGTTTCCACAGACTTTTGTAGCCAAAGCCTGACCAAATATATAAATATTTTGAATGCATTAACCACTAGCCTATTTTGACCTTGCTAAATTTTCCCATTTGACAAGAGAGATACCTTTAATTTACCTCTTTGATGTGAGAAATCCACTCATGGATAGCATTCCACACAAAGTGTAAAAAGAAAAATTTCATTAAATTTTCATTAAATAAACCCAAACTTATATAACTTTACATCAAAAAAACTAACTCGGTAAATTACGAGAGAAAATCTCAACATGATCCTGAAAACTAAGTACAATAACAACTATAGATAGAGATAGGATCTCAACTACTCCATGAGAATAGAAAACCAATAATGTTTTAATGCCAAAACACAATAATACTTTCCTACAACAATTCTAATGATCTACTAAGTACATAATGCTAAAGAGCTAAGAATATACCAAGAACTAAAATCCTCATCATTCCTCCCAACAATAGAAGCATTGGCCTCCAATGCTTTCGAGAGAGGGGGGAAGTGTCATTACAACTGGTGCTAAGAAATTCAATCACTGTAATATACAATGAGAAGAGGCTAAAAATCTCAAACAAGATATGTGGGATGATTGATCAATATCTTGTCTCTAATGTTGATTCATAATATGTATTGACAACATCATGGATGCTCAAATAATCTAGAAAATTATGATAAAGAGTATTGCGAACATGAAGGAAGCTTAAGGCGATGAATGATGTTGAACTTGGTTGTGAACCTATGAGAAGAGACCACCAAATTTGGTTTTCCAAAAGAGGAGAAAATTTTCTAACAATTGAGAGACTCTAAAATTTTTAGATTGTCCTCATAAGGTGGTGTCTTTAGGAAAGGATGAGAATTCAAAGAAAATATTATGGGGGGAAGTGTGCAAGGGTTTGCTAAAACTATGGAGTGAACTTGGGAGCATAATGATGTTGCAGATATGGTTGTTGGATAATACTTAGAGAATGTTTCTTAACCATTGGATCAATTTGATGTGATAATTTGTCAAATGAGTTATACCAGGTGGTTTGGGGGGTTAATGATAAACTCCCTGCCCAGGTTCAAGTCTTATCGTGACATGATGCTCCATTAGGAATTGCCTTTGTACTAATTATCTCAACTTTGTTTTCTCTTCCTTGATTCTTGCAAATAACAAGAGGAGGAAGAAAATAGGATTTGATAGTTTAAGTGTATTGGTAGATAAGATACTTGATGTTGTCTTTGTATACTATGTAAGTGTTGTTTAATGCATCATATCAAGCCTTCCATTCATATTGATAAGGTTAGCTAAGAAATATACCACAATAATCCATATCAATCACATTAAACATGATTTTATCAACAAATTTAGAACCAAAAGAAAATAATACAATACATGTCTATGTGATTTGTGGAGAGGAGCCATGATCCTTCCATCTAGGTGCATAAGGATGAGAATGATGGTCCACTAGCAAGTGTTATTTATTAATGATGGATTTTGGAATCAAATTATACTATCATCCATTGTTGAATATACAAGCAATGTAGATATCATGGGAGAGATGTGTATGTGTAGTAAATAGGCTATCTAAAGCTTTTGAGGGAGTGGAGTGCCACAATAAAGTGACTTTATTGAGTCCCCTTAATTCTTCATGGGTTCTTGGGTTGTATATTCACTATAGATGTTAATGAGAGCATCATTATCTTCCTTAATGAGGAAGATAATAAGATCAACTTGTTCATGAATAATGAATTTAGAAAGATAAGGTTTTCAATGGAGATATTTAAACCAAACAACCTAGAGTTTGGTGGCACTCTTGAAAATATTATTTTCAAAGTAATTTAGCTTCAAATCTCGATGTTACCCAACACTCTACCATCTTCATACTCTCCTCCAACTCACGTTTCATTTCATATTCTAAGAAAACTTATAGACAATCTAGGAAGGACTACTCAAATGAATGAGAGATTGATAATGGCTAATAAACCTCAAGAGAGTTAATGAGCTTGATTACATGTGCCAAAAATAGATAATAATGAATCCATAGTAAACTATATCCAAATTTTAAACCCATAATTGCATTGAAAGACAAGACTAAATCAATGAGCTAATACCCAAGTATCAAATTGCTTTAATACTAATGATGTAGGAAATCCCACTCACGAGCAAAGTTTTATACATAGGTGCAAGTAGAAATCTCTTACTAAATTTTATTTCAACCTTACCAATAAACTCAACCCCAACAAACAATTTTACCTCTAGGAATTAAGGCTCGACCTTCTTAATTTAATTTGTTCTTCAGAAGTTGTCTTCAACACCTACACGAATCTATTCCACAAATCGAACTCTATGTCCCAATATTAATCTGACCTCAATAAAATAGAGTTGTTATAGTGATAAATCACTTCTCCATCAACTCCCATGATCTCCTGTAAATTAACTTCTTCGTTTGAGCACATGTGAGGAATCTAGATGATCCCTCCCTTTTGACCGACTAGGGTGGATAGTTTTGGATAGTTTCACCACTGAAACCAATCTTGATCAACTAGGGTGGATGGTCTCACCACTGAAACTAATCTCTGTGAAGGTTTCACACACTTAAACAATGATCTAAGAGCCTTCTAAATCAATTTCACAAATATCCAATACATGTTGTGAGTGTGTTCTAATATTTCTTTTATTAGCATGGATCATCAGAATTAAATAGGCTACAAAGTCAGTCATCGTAATTGACATTTGGAAAAGGGACATTACAGTCCTTCGTGCCTGAAATCGTTTTTCTTGAGTAATATGTAACATGCATATGAATACTAGGATCCCAAACATGTTTGTATAATGTTCCAACAGATAACTATTGTACCATTTCAACCAGCTAAACCTTGTATTACTACCACATTCTACCATACCTCGAATCAATCCACTAAAATGTGAACCAACCTTCATAAAAATACTATTATGGAACTAATTCTGAATACTCAAGATACTTCATAAAAATTCTTGTTCAAGTGTAAGAGCATAGCTTTTCATGGTCTAATTGCATAACATCTCCCACAACATCCTACAAAATAGAACCAACATAAGGTTGCTCTAAAATCCTAGCTACCGTATTTAATTCACATGATGGAAGGTCAAATTTTGTGATAGGAAAAATCCTTGTCTTTGAAGACACACCCCCATGCTTCATCATGCTATTGTATATTGAATATTTATTGGTTGGCCTAAGTGTAGATCTAAATACATATCAAAACAACAAGTTAAAAATGATCTTATTTAAAGGACTTGAGTGTTGCCACCTACTTCCACATGATCCATCTATCCACACTTTGAGAAGGCTTTTGTAATGGCCTTTAGTCCATAAAGCATCAACCTGGTCCATTTATTTCCCCATGATACAATCCTGCTGACTTATCGGATGTTGCATGGTTGAACTGAGGTGATGTCCAGGGGAATATTTCACCCACCTAAAAAAATAGTTGGTAATGCAACGAAAATTTCATACACCGAAGAAGGAAATATGATTATGCATCCTATCCACTGCCTATTACTCTCAGTGTGGGTTATCTTGGTCAGGAAGCTCCATCTTTATCTTCCACCCTTTCTCACTCAGACGAGCATTTAACACCCATATTTTAAGTTAACTAACATCTCTAGGATGCAAGTAGCTACCTTTCTCAACACTACTCAAATTTATTGAGCATATATCCCCTAGTTAGACCTCTAATGGCCTTTCAAAAACACTAGAATCGATTTGAGACAATACTAGCAAGCTAGGTCACAAGTTGCCCAGTTTGCTTAAAAGTGGTTGGCTATCATTTTTTGTTGCCCCACATACATCCTCATTTCTAATTATTGCCTTCATATGTTTAGCTAAATTATCCTAGGGGCATCATTGGTCATGTCTCTCAGGACTACTTTTCTACCATCTTTAGAAATGAATTGCATATCCATGGTATGGTAATATTTCTAGTGCTTCTCTATTGAGATCAACCATTAAACACCCAATACCACACTAGTGTTTCACCACATAGAAGTCATCGATTATGGTATAATTACCCATCTTCAATGCTATTCGTGGAGCCTTTCTGGTGCATGTCACGTTGAACCCACTAGCCACTTCTACATCGAAAACCCCAAACTCCTTTATAGGGATGCCTCTCCTAGATACTAATGTTGATTTAATAAAATTATGGTTTGACCAACTGTCAATTAGGACAATCACACATTATCCCTTTGTTATTCCTTTGACCCTAAAGGTATGGTAACTTGGAACACCTGAAAGTGTGGCTATGGTGTCATCCCCAATCTCCAAATGTGGTTGTTCATCATCTGTATTGTCATGCTCATTGTCCTGAACTAGTCCTCTCTCTTCTTCCTCGTCGCTCTCTAATTGACCTCTATGTATCTCACTTTGCATTTTTCCCTTGCACCCATGTCCCAGTTCCCAAGTCTCCTTGCAATTGAAACAAAGTTTTTTTCCTCCTCAGCTCATCTTGAGTCTCATCCTCCAACTTGCTTTTCCCTGACTCCTCCCTCTAGAATGACATATTTTCTTTATTTTATTGGGGAAGTGATGGCTTGGAACAAACCTTTTTGGGCACTACGTCCTCCATATCCCATGTTCTAGTGATGACATCCTATAAGGATCCTAGCTTGAAGGCCTTAACCCAACCACATAAAGGTTTGACTAGTCCCACAATGGATAATATGACCAACTTGTGCTCTTACACATTAATCACCATGACTACTGATATCTGAAACTCAGATATGTATGCATAAGGTGTACATGTTTGCTTGAGTTGTGCCAACTCTTTGAAGTGTAACTTTGGGTTCTTTTAGTCAAATCAATCAATCAATCTTTGTGTGAACTCTAAGTAAGGGGTGATGAGTTTCCGAAGGTGATCAGCCCATGGTACCACCATTGATGAGATTTTCCTAATAAATGTAGTGTAGCATATTGTTTGTCTTTTGTCTTTGTCATAGGGTTGAGTTGGAAGTATGTATCCAACTTTTGTACCTATGTTGTAGTCGTGCAACTAGATGATCCATCAAAAGAAGGGATGGTTATCTTCCTTGATTTCTTTGGGAGCTCATGATTTTTGGGACCCATGTTAACTTTTCTAGGCTTGTTCCTATATTTGATATCATAAAAATCTTGCAAGGACATAGCAATGTGAAATTCCTCCTCTAGTGCTTGATACTCCCTTTGATAGCTAGCAAAATTTGTGCTTGGCCCTTGTTGCCCTTGGTTTTTTGCTAGTTGTTCTTCTAAAATTTTTGGTATTAATCGCCTAGGTGATACTTTGCTTGATGTTTGAGGAATATTTTGAATTGGAACATGGGTGTATCTCCCCTCAACATGATTCCCATTGTGACTGATTGACCCTCGTGCTCCACTGGCGTTAACATTATGTATGCTCCCCAAAACGTTTTCCATGGATTGAGTAATAACCTACACCAACTATCACTATCCTCTTACCATTTAATACAACATTTCTTGTTGTCCCCTTGCTAAGTCATTTAGGGCATCCCTGATGCTTCTGAGTTGTTGTGCATTATTGTCACCCATTTCTTCTTCTCCTTCTGATTCTGAATGAGAGAGGTCTTTTCCCTTTTTGTCTCCTATAAGTAATATATGCATTGTCCTCCAATTTTATCAAAGTAACATGGACTCACAGGTCGACAGGAAAATCTTGCTCTGATACCACTATAATATCACCCTACTAATAACATTGGTTTAACTTGCATAAATTTTCAAATTTTCTTTCAACAAGCACTTAGCCAACAAACGTTTGTTAAATATTTTATATGCGAGTAATTGGAGAGATTGCACAATTAAGTGAAGAAACCATTGCTAATTAAATATGTTCAATTAATCCATTAGAATATATATTAAATGCTCCAGCCAAATTTTATTAACAAATGGAGGGTTTTACATACAAAAGTATTAATTTCGGGAACCTAGAAATTACTTCGACACTAATGCAAAATGAAGAGAACGACATCCAAAAATATAGTTACGACTTCCACAATCAACTCAGCCCTCCAAGTAAAAATTCATCCTCACCTAAATATTAATTTGGTTTCCTCCAAGAATTAGACCCAAGCAGGAACTATACCTTTGCCAATAAGTTGACCTTGAATAAATTTGATCCCCCACAATTTAATTCGGTCCTTGACAACAAGGAAACTCGTAGTCTGCAACTAATGCAACCTCCTCAATTTATTTGGTTTCCTATAGAAGAAGAATTTAGATTCAACTTAATTTGGGCCAACAATGAAGGGTAACTCATCCTCTAGAATAAGGCGACCCCAACAATTAAAGGGCTACAACAAATAATTTGGCTTATGGGAAATAGACTAGGCCTCTCAAGGAATTCTAACCCCTGCAATAAAAAGATGACCTCAATAAATTTTATCTGCCTCTGTAATAAATAATTCGGCTTGCCTATAAGAATGATTTCAACCTCCTCGTAAATTTTCTTGTAGTTGTTCGGAAATTCATTTTTTGAGATAACTCGACCTCAACTAGTTTATTCCAACTTCACAATTAGTTGTCCATAAAACCATGAACTTGGCCACCATACATTAGCTTAAACCTCTATCTGGGAAATTCAACCTTTGAGAAGGAAGAGTTCAAGCTCAACAAATAAACTTGAACTCTAACAAATAAACTCAACCTTGACAATTGATTTGACCTCCTACAAATAGGATTTGGCCTCTGCAGGGAAGAATTTAGCCTCAATAAACAATTTGTCCTCCTTAATTTAAATTGTTCTTTAAAAGTCGTCTTTGACACCTACAAAAATTAATATCAACCTCCACAAACCGTATTCAACCTGCAAATCATAATTCGACCTCAATAAAATAGAGTCACTGCAATGATAAAGCACTTCTCCATCAACTCCCATGACCTCATGCAAATGAACTTCTTCGTTTGAGCACCTGTGAGGAATCTAGATTATCCCTCACTTTTGACAGGTTAGGGTGGATAATTTCACCATTGTAAACCAATATTGATTAACTAGGGTGGATGTTATCACCACCAAAAATAATTTCCATGAGGGTTTCACAACCTTACATAAAGCTCTAAGAGCCTTCCAAATCAATTTCACAAATATCCAACATATGTCGAGAGTGTGTTCTAATCTTTATTTTATGGACATGGATCACCAGAGTACCATGGGTCTCCCTTTTCTTTTACCGCCCACCCAACAATAATATAAAGTGACTTTACAATTTTTTATTATTTTTTCTCCATTGTCACTTTTAACATAATTATTCACCATCGGCAGCTCCTAAATCAACTAAGGCGTTTGGGAGAGGCCTCCCATCATTGTTGGAATAACGGAGCGGGAAATTGGTGCGGTTAGGAACTCGATTCCAGGTCTAGGGTTTAACGCCTCAGTCCTGCCAAACCAGAGACAACTCTGACAGCACAGAACAAAAGATTGGCTGGCCTTCTCAGCAGAGGGCGTGGACTGACCCGACAAATGATAAGCGGGGGGTCCATAGGGATCCCATCCTTCAAACAAATCGCCATGCACAAGCAGAAAGCAAAGGAAGGACTAAAAATCTCAGGATATGGTGAACGCAAAGACTCCAGCAGCACCATCACAGATAAGGAACAGAAAATGCCAGCATAAACCAGAGGTGGCTCCAAAAGGAAAGATAAAGTAATCAAAGAAAAGGAAGATAGAAATCACAACGCAGAGATAGATCGACGAATCGCAGGATTAATAAATCTCCAAATAGCAGAAGAAGAAGAGCAAGATGAAGAAAGAAAACAGAGAGAAGAGAGGGACAAAGAGCCATCCTCCACTCCCAGCACCAACAAAGCAACACAAGGAGCTTGCAAACCAAAGAAAAAAGAAGCCCTCAGAGTTGTCTGTACAGATCCGGAGATTCAAGCACATCGCGAGCATATGTCAGAACATGCAGTCATATGCAAGTTCATGGGACTGTGGCCAACGGAGCGCGCCCTCTGTCAATGGATCAAACAACACTGGAGACCCAAAGGTGATATCAATCTACACCTAGGAGCAAAAGGTTTCTTTACTGTTGTCTTTACAAACCTAGAGGATAAGGATAGAGTTTTTGATGGGGGTCCCTATTTTTTTGCTTCTGCGGGTCTCTACATGAGACCCTAGAAATCAAATTTTGTCCCAGAAAAAGAAACCTTCACTCAAGTTCCAGTATGGATCCGTCTTTTCTCCCTCCCCATAGATTATTGGGGCTTAGCAACCCTCAAACAAATTGGAGACAAGTTGGGAACCTTTATTAAAGCCTCTGAAGCCACTATTCAGCGAAGATACACCTCATGCGCCAGAATATGTGTGGAGTTGGACGTTTCAGGATCCCTGCATGAAGGCATATGGCTAGAGTTTAGAGATGAAGACTACTTCCAAGCCATTGACTATGAACAAATCCCATTCCGGTGCAGAAAGTGTCATGAACACGGTCACCTAGTCAGAGACTGTCCTCTAAACAGAACTGAAGAAGCTCTCAAACCCATGCCAGAAGCACAGAGCACAGAAATCTTTACTAGACCAAAAGCAAGACAAAGAGCCAACAGAAGAAGATCTAACAGAACAGGGGCAGCCCCAAGCAATACCATTAACACTTTCAGTGTACTAGAAACAGACATAGACACTAAAGAGACAAATGTGGAAGAGCAGAGAACAGAGGAGCAAAAGCACCAACCAGACCACAACAGAAAGGAAAAGGACGAAGATCCACTCAGTTCCAAGGCCCACGGGCACGAGCATGAAGGAACCCAAGACGAAGACACGGAAATGCTAACTAGTGATGGGGGAAGTGACGAGATGGAGCTCAACAAAGCCTTAGAGAAGGCAGGTGTAAATCTTCCAGTCATAGAAGAGAATTGGAAAGCTCAAGGAATAGAAAATGTCCCAGAAGAAGAGTTAAGAAAGATCAGTGATATATTCATAGCAAGACAGAAGGCGGAACTAGACAGGCAAAATAGAAGATTGGGCATTGCAACAGGCACAGGAAGCCACTCTAAAAATATCTCCCTCAATCCATCTGGCCTCAAGCAAAAAAAGAAAAGGGGAAGAAGAACAAACGGTGAGGTGCTACATGATCTAGGGATTTTAATGCTGAACTCAGGTAAAATGAAGGCACTCAATGCCTTCCCATCTTACCATTAACAAGCCTTGTTATCAATGAAAATAATCTCATGGAATGCAAGAGGGCTCAACAACCTAGCAAAGCAAAGACTTCTCCACAGGAAGTTACAAAAAGAAAAATGGGACATCATGTTCATTCAAGAAACCAAATGTGCCACTTCTCATATGGCAAACATCAGCAAAAAATTGGGCAAACCTATCGACTTCATAGAAGTAGCCAGTCATAGATGGGAGGGAGGCATCACCACTCTCTGGGATATCAGAGTAGTAAGTGTCCTTTCAATGGAGGCCACCAGTTCCTACATTGCCACGGAGATTCAAGTTATAGGTAACTCTGAAACATGTCTATGTATAAATGTCTATGGCCCTCAACGATTAGAAGAGAAATTTCAATTCCTCAATTCACTTATGAATCTTCAGCTAAGACATATCACTTCAAAGATCAGTATGGGAGGAGATTTCAATATGATAACCTCTCTCTTGGAGAAAAAAGGAGGAATACGAAGGCTAAATAGGGATGCAGAGCTCTTTGCAGAATTTATTGAAAATGCAAAACTAGTAGACGTCCAGCCAAAAACTAGCTCCTTCACCTGGAACAATAGACGAGGAGGAGAGAAACTCATAGCTTCTCGATTGGATAGATTTCTCATTTCAGAAAGCATCATTCTAGACGGCATCACCGTGGACTCTGACATTCTCCCTAGTGGAGGATCGGATCACTGGCCTATCTCACTAGATGTTGCCTTCCTCGGCACTCCTAGAAACAAGCCATTCTGATTCGAAAAGTTCTGGTTGCAGCACCCAAACTTTGTTAAAATGTTGGAGAGGTGGTGGTGTGAACCACTGAACATCCAAGGAACCAGAATGTTCAAGCTCCAAAGCAAACTAAAACACATCAAAAACAAAATCAAGCAATGGAATGCAACGGAATTCGGAAACATCTTCCAGGAAAAATCCATAATAGAGAGTAAGCTCGAGCAAATTCACAAAAGCTGGACCTCGGGCAATATTAGTGAAGTATCCAAAGAGCAGGAAAAAGACCTGATGGTTCAATGGCAACTCAGATGTCAACAGGAAGAAACACTCTAGAGACAGAAATCCAGAGTTCGGTGGCTTAAAGGAGAGCAAAATACAAAGTTCTTTCACAGGTCCACTCTAGACTACAGAAGTGCAAATAAAATCCTCAAACTAAAAAATGAAGCAGGAGAAACTCTGCAAAATCATAAGGACATTTCCTCTCTACTCACCAGGCATTTCAAACACATTTCGCAGGAGACGCAAGATGAAAGAACAAAGGCAATAGCCTCTCTAACCCAGGCCATTCCTAGCATCATAACTAGCATTTGCACCAGATGTTGCAAAGCAAACGCCGTAAGGCATAAATTGAAGAAAGAAAATAGAGCAAAAAAATACTTTGATAAAGAACAAGAATATATTGAACACTCAAATCAATGCCCCATTAACTGGAACCACTTAGTAGACATTCCATACAAAATGGGCATATGATCCAAGAACATTGGTGCATAAGAGAGCCAATTAGTCAGGTAACATAAGTATAAATGGTTTCATAAATTAAAATCCACAGGTCTAACAAAGCTTGCATAGCCATTTAAGATATAGAAGCTATCTTGTTTAGCCATTTAAAATATAGAAGCTTCGAAACCTTTGTATATGAGCTATTGTCAAAGCACTGCCCTTGTCCTCAGAAGCATTACCACTAGTACCAAGGAGATCAGGACCTTCAAGCTGCCGAACCCCATGTATTTCATTGCTTGATCTTAATGATTTCATTTGGTTATGTAAAAGCCCCATGTATTTCATTGCTTGATCATTATGTAAAAGGTTACACCTTGTCTGGAAATTTAGAGTTGAAAATTTAAAGGCTATCATCATATTTTCGTCTTCAACGCTGATTGGCATGCCATGAATCTGTGGGGTTTTTTTGGGAGTTATCTAGGCAACCTTGCCCAATTTTTTGTTTGAAATCCCGTTAGTTTTTGTTATTGGGGTTTCTGGTTTTTTTTTTTGTTGGTGCGCCCTTTGGACTTTCTTGGCCGGCATACGTGTTCTGCTCACTTGTTGGTCTCTTAGCCATTTTTCTGATTCGTTGTGAGACATTAAATGTTCAGCCTAACTAATGTTTTTAACATAGCACATTCCCATGGATAAATTTACGAGGTGGTTGTTTTTTTTCTCAGGAAAAATAAATTAATTAAAAGATATAATAATAATAATGAGCATTCTTTGATATAAATATAATATATATTAATAATATATATTTAATTTATTTAATTTATTTGGAATTAGATTATTATAATGTTTTGTAATTATAATAATCATAATTTAATTTTAAAATTATGATTAAGTTAGTAATCAAATTACTAATTTATATATATATAATAATGTTTTGTAATTATAATAATTATAATTTAATTTTAAAATTATGGTTATGATATGTATAGACTTTTTGGTTTGTGAAATAAATATATTCCTTTGTGTAAGATTTGGTTACAAAAGTTTATAAAAATATAAGAATATAAGTGTTTTTCATTTTAGATTGAAATATATAACCTCTTAAAAGATACATATTCTTAAACTACTAGTATTTTTTTGATAAATAAATAATTATTAATTTAATTAATCATATAAATTTGATGGGTATTTGATGCCCATCAAAGTATTTGATAATGTTCAAATCTTATCGAGAAAAACTGAGAATGCAAATTAATTGTTAAAAACATCCAAACTGGATTTAGTTTTCACAACCTATATAATCCCTGAGTCCTGGTATATTCGGCTACCGACCACCATTACGAGGTGCCAGAGACTTTTAAGATCCCGTGATGGTAAGAGCAAGTCTAAGGAATATGTCATTCTGCTTCATCAGTGGCAGGGCCTGTTGTGTTGTCTTTCCCAATACTTTCCCATATATGATGGCAAGGCTTTCCATCATGGCACTGGTGCTCGCTGAATTTGATAGAATGGAGAGGAGAAGAAGCAAGTGGCTCCTCCTTTAAAAATATTTGAATAGTGGATTTTAGTGAAAGCTATTTTTTCAATGGAATGAAATGTAGGTAGAATGTGCAGATGCCTTTTTGGTTCCTTGTTTGTTATGGGTCCACTTCTCTCTGCTGCTTAAATGAAGATAAACTTTACGATGGAAGATAAGTCAAATTTAGATATAAATTGGCTTTGAACCAAGCTTTTGTATGATGTGGATGGAACATTTATATTCTGGGAAAGGGAAATTGGTCATCATTTGTGTGTGCATCTTTTGAACAGGGACATTCTGTAGTCTCTATATCCTCAGGGGCGTCGGTAACCAAAACAGGTTGATTATGCTGGGGAGGATAAGAAGAAGATGCATCAATTGCCGAATCTGATGCGTCGGATTCTGAGTGGTCATATCTCTCAGAGGCATCTGCAGTTTCCATGTCTCCTGCTGTTTTGTATCTTCGGAGCAAATGCAATGGAGAAGATCCATGGATTGGATTTGTTTTTCCGCTTTGAAATCCCGAAAACGCAGTTGAATTGCGTGTGAAACCAGGGGAAGAATGCTTTGACTTTCTATCTCGTTTTGTTTTTTTTCTTAGCATTTTGTTGCCATCTGTTCAAAGCATTGGCCGTCTGTTCTTCAAATATTGCCTTCTTCATGTGAGATCCCATCTACATAAAAATATCACATCATATTTTAAGAGCATATTCCTTTATACATTATATTTAACCAGAACAGAGTGTTTTTTGAATGATCCAAAAGCTCACTAAAACATTTGTACATATTGGAAAAACAAAATTTGCCCCAAAAATGGATGTTCTCTATCTATCAAAAAACAGGGTAAAATGAATGTTCTCTATCTATCAACAAACAGGGTTATATCAAGAAATAAAAGTAAAATGATTTAAAGAGAAATCATCATTTCTATTTCTCTGCTTTTCTAGAAAGCTCTAGACTACAACAAAATTTAATTTAACAAACAAAAGGAAGCATATTTTAGAGTGGTCATACTTTTCATTCAAAAATCCTCTGAGGCTTTACCTGAAGCTCTGAATAGAGAGATAACTTTTGTACAAAAGAAAAATTAAACTCCACTTTTTTCTATCTCCTGATAAATTTGTCTACTATGAGTTTATCTATTTTTTAATGAAGTGATTTTTTAACCATTTCACCGAAATCTGATGATACGATTTTTGGTGAGATCACAATGTTTCATTGTATTTTTGAATACAAAAATGGATTCAATGTCCTGAAAAATCCCTTAAACATTTGGATTGTGTAAATTCAACAACTTAAAGTTAAAATTTCCCCTATTTCTAATCAGAAACTATGGTTTTAACAATTTCTACTCATATTTTGGGCAAAATCAACCACAAAAAAACCAAAAGTGGTGTCATTAAACCACTGCGTTAATGCATTATTAGGTGACACCTTATCTCTAATTTTATCAGTACAAGTAAGATATTTAATATCACAATTTAGGGTTTGATTAATCTATTTATGTACAAAATAAACCACGTGAATATACTAAGTGAATACTTGGACGATGTAACTCTCCTTTTTTGTAATTATATAAGCCAGCATTTTCTCAAGTTCAATCGATCCTGTCAAACACCTAAACTGGTTGTATTTTCAATGAACATGGAGTAGACTGACCTGTGTCACAAGGGCATAAAGTGGAAGTGTGATGTAACTACATAGAAACTGCACAGCAACCCTAGACGCAAACACAAGCAACCCAAGGTAATCCTTATCAGATGATGATGGTATTTTCACCTAATTTACCTGAAATTTATATACGGAAGAGTGACACATTTAAATATTCAAATTACAGAATGTGTCACCCTCAAGGTGGACAATGAAGGCTGGGTTTAATAAGGAAATTAAAGACTCAATACAGACTGAGAGATAAGGTTCCATTTTTGCTGATGTCGTTTGACATTGAAAGTTTTGGGTCGAAAAGAATTATGAGTAGACTTAGAAAGCTTCAAAACCGCGTGAGTCTTCCAAAAAGACTTTTCCATAAATTCAGGGCTGCAAAACCTTTTTCATGATGGTTCTTACATTCATTCTGATCTTGCATACTGTTTTTAAACATATCAATATTTATTGTATGCATACATTGCTTTTAGTCCACGAAAAAATAATTGCAGTCCTACTCTGCTTTCATTTGCAAAGCCATCATTCCAGGACTTGATGTAATGGCCATTTGATGATGTGGGCTGCATTTTTGCCTGGATCTGCCACACCAAACTGTATCAGTTTCAAAGGAGTAAAACCCAATGCAAGGCCCAGGCCATTTTGGTAGAATAGCAACCTCTTGGACTGGGCAGCCCCTTTTGGGGTATGTTTCTCAAATCACTTGTAGAAAACACATTCCAAGATGATGGTGAAAAATCAAGATCACTCAAAAACTCGGGGAATGGTACCTGATGGGATCAAGGGAGTGTCACGCTGTCAACCAACGTTATATTTTCAACCAAATCTGCAACACCCAAATAATATTAGTTTCAAAGAGATGAAGCCAACTGCAAGCCCTGCACAATTTTGGCAGAATAGCTACCTCACGGACCTGGCCTGTAGCACCTTGGCAGAAGGAAGTCTGCTCTAAACAGGGTAGCAACCTGTGGGAATTGTTTCTTAAAGCACTTCCAAAAAAAAAAATCCTGGATGAGGGTGTAAAATCAAAGTACTAAGAGACAAGAGGAATAATAGTCACATCAAACAGTAGTACAAAGGGCCTATTAAAATGAAGTGGTCAACCAACAACTGCGATCTATCATGATGCTAGAAGTATATAAACAAATTCCTAAAACCTTGAACTGTATTGGGAAGATATGTAGATCACCAGATAATGCAAACATGTTTTTACAATCTAAATACTGAAATGGGCAGATGGATAAATCCCTAACTCTGCAGCTCAAGGTGTGTGATCAATGACGCAGTAGCTAGGATGAACAACGCACTCAAAAAATGACCTTTAGTGAATTTCTAGCAATAATAATCAAACTAATATGATGACTGTCAGGCCTGACTTTCATGACAATATGTAGCAGTGTTCAAACAGTAAAACTTCTGTTACATGTAAGATCTCAATAGCAGGCCATATACAAGTACTTGAAGACTAAAATTACCGAACTTGTCAGGAGCACTAACATCTAGAGCAAAGTAGGTGACAAGAGATTGTCCAAAATGATTGCCAGAATGGGCAATAACCACCAAAGAACGAACACTTCAAGCATGGGTAGATAACCAGGGCATTGGTCCATTGATGAGATCAAGTGAATGTTAAGCAGAATCCACCGGGGCTGCATTTTTGCCTGGATCTGCCCCACCAAACTGTATCAGTTTCAAAGGAGTAAAGCCTGAAAATATCTTCAGACTATGTGAAGTGGCGTATTTTCTCCATTGGTTATATTTCAGCAGTTTATTTGCTTTGAAAAGAAGATGCATGTTAATCTTATAATATGCCATATGGTTCTCCCGCGTACCTAATCAGTAAAATACTGCCATAATCCAAGATTCAATCGTTGCCAGGAATTCAAATGTGAGAGCGACGGTACATTAATAATATATTGAGCATATATTATAATCATAATGAGATTCATGTGTTTGAGCTCCACTAAAACACGGTCTAAGGGGTCATTAAACTACCCTTTTATTCATATAATGACCAGAATGTATCCTAGAGTCAACTAGATGTGAATGTAATAATTAATAAATAAATAAATTAGATTGTTCTACCAGTCTGCAACCACCAAAGATTGCATAATAAACCATCATACACATGAGTGTGGAGCACAAGTCCCAAATAAATTATAGAGACGAGTCACACAGTAACTGAAAACCTCTGCCAAATGACCCAAGTGCATCCATACATCCTAATGGACTGCAAATGAATTGTATGAAGTTACTGCATGGTCAAGCATTTGTTGTACATGCCTTTTCCTGAAATGTTAATTTGGTATTCACCCATAGCTGGAGGTGAATGTTCTAAAGATCAAATTACCAGATCCAGAGGCAGTGAAGTTATTTAATATGAAAGTATACAGGAGCTTGAGATGTATGGGGTACTAAGTGCAGTAGCCTACTTCAAAAGCTCAACAGATTCTCATAAAGGATATGGCAGTCAGGCTAGCAGTATTGACACTTTGGAGAGAAGGGGATTAAGAAGTTGAAGAAAATAAAAATTGAGAAGCAAATATGATCAACAGGAAAAGGCATTCAGGATATGGTGCATACAAGAAAGGATATATCTTTTTTTTAATTCTCATGTAAATGTTGTTAGTAACTTTGGACAGAGTGATTATAGATAATATGCAATAAAGATAAACTTATGGGTAGATTGATACACTTACATAGCGATATTGTTTTCACTTTCTTTCAGTGGTTGAAGGAATTGGCTTCATATTTGTTTGTAACTTTGTGAACATGTATGTTTTGCCAAGACCTGTAGGCAAACGATGCCTTGTTGTTTCTTCTAATGGTACAACAATAAGCAGGCTTCGCAATGGAAGGATCTTGCATTGCTTCCCATCAACTTTGCCAAATGGTGCAAGGACAAAAAATGTTGCTGGCCCTGGTCACACGTTTTGTATTTTGGATTGTATATTTCATGAGGTAAATTTGTGATTTAATGATTTGGCATATTTCAGAATGTCGATGTTTCATGTTTGAGGCTTCCAATTATGTTGTCTTGATTTTATGGCTGTTGATTTTGTAATCTTGTTGTGTTCTGTTATCTCTGTTGCAGGCATATCAAACCTACTATGTAATTGATATGATTTGTTGGCGAGGATATTCATTATATGACTGCAGTGCTGAGTTCAGATTCTTTTGGTTGAACTCCAAACTTGCAGAGACAGGGGCTTGTGATCCGCCTTCAACATACCATCGCTACCATTTTCATGTTGTTCCTATCTATGATTGTGATCAGGTAGGATTGCAAGATGCTTTTAATGGTCCTTTGCCTTATATTAGGGATGGGTTGTTGTTTTATAATAGGTATTTTAAGTATTTTATAAACCAGAAATAACATACATTCTATGTCTGCATTTCTTTTACATCCTTGTATATTGTCCACAGTTGCAATCAAAACATTTTAGCAAGCAAAATGAATTATACTCCATCTACTCTATTCGACATTATGGCACCTAATTTCAGTTTCCAGTCCAATCCCTTCATTTTCTAGAGCCTCCAGATTTTTGACATGTGATGTCCTATAATGAAATGGACATTGCAATGGAAGGAGGGGTTTCGTTCTTGCTAAAGAAATGCTCCAGAAGTGGCAACAAGACAAGAAATGCCATTTCCTATGGCCGTTCTCATTTCTAGAAGTGACAAATCCTTTCTCAAGCAACTATGTGCAACATTGATTGTTTCTTCCTCTGTTTTTAATGCATTATCAGGTGACACCTTATCTCTAATTTTATCAGTACAAGTAAGATATTTAATATCACAATGTAGGGTTTGATTAATCTATTTCTGTACAAAATAAACCAGGTGAATATACTAAGTGAATACTTGGACGATGTAACTCTCCTTTTTTGTAATTATATAAGCCAGCATTTTCTCAAGTTCAATCGATCCTGTCAAACACCTAAACTGATTGTATTTTCAATGAACATGGAGTAGACTAACCTGTGTCACAAGGGCATAAAGTGGAAGTGTGATGTAACTACATAGAAACTGCACAACAAACTTAGACACAAACACAAGCAACCCAAGGTAATCCTTACGGCGTAATTATTTTGCCGAAAGGAAAAGTTATTGTAATATGAAATATATATGAAGAAATGCAGGTGCAAATGCAGTTGGTTACCTATAGGATGTCACAAACGGTTGGCCCAAACGAGAGGACGTTGCGTTCGTTGTCATAGAATATTTGATAATTCTGCTCCTGGAAATTACCGAATATGGAAAGACCGCCTAGATCACTGGTAATGGGTAGCATTGCAAGGCAGATGACGTCACTATCAACAACCAGTAGGTAATTCTCCGGGGCCAAATTGTAATATGCTCCCTTGAAATGGAATGTCATAGTAGGAAAACTTGGATTTGAGGAGCCCTGTTTGTTAAAGCAGAAATCCAGGCTAATGCTTGAGGCATTGGCCCGTGGGAGATCAACCGATGCCCTCAACGCTTCCTTGACACCGTTATAAGCAGTCTGTGGCAGAAAGCTGTACGTGGTTCCAGTGTCAATGATAAGTCCACAAGAGCCATCAGGTTGAAGATCAAAGATACCAGCAGGGATACTCAATGATTGGCCACCAACGCTGATTTCCTCCAATGATAGATAATAGAATGATGGATTTGCGCTGCTTTGAATAATAGGAGTGGAACTGACTGTCATGGCATTCAAGCTAGCAATGTGACCTAAAAACAAAGGGCTGGTTTTGGAGGGAGAATCAGTTACAGAAACCAAACAGTAAGAAAACCTATTTCCCAACGACGGGCCGAGCTGTGAGACCAAGGAGAGAGGTCCTCGTCCGAAGCCTACTACCCCACACCTTGCAAGCCAACTCCTCCATTGTCGTTGCCGCAACCAAACGCAATAAGAGGAAGTGATTGAGAAGAAAATGCAAAGGTCTCGAATGAAAGAATGCCGCGGGTGAAGGACTGGTCAGCATAGGTATAGTTATATTTATAGGCTCCATTATTGTTGCAAAGAAAGGCCGGAAGAGCCACGCACAAGGAGTCCGTGCAGGGGACTGTAATGTAAGTGGATGACCGGGAAGGATCATAGACTGGACTTGGTTATTGATAGCAATTAATACACGGCTTGCACTGGGCCCATATTAGATCACTCCCGGTGTCCAAAATTGCAGAAAACGATAATGGAGGCATACCAATTCCCATGTTGATAAGAAATTCTTCATTTCCTGCGCTTACTGGAGCCTGGATATCTGCCGTTTGAGCATCACCCTGAAATTTATTTCCAGACATGAGCTGCAGCTTTTGAAGTCTCTCGTGACTGCGATGGACTGCTCGTTTCTAGCGCTCTGTGAATGTGACATTCGCTGAAGTAAATGAATCTGCACACACAATATCTATTCTCAATCCATTCAGCGATTGCACCAAATTTAACGCATGTAAGCAATCCACCAAATAAAAAATTACAGACAGCAATAACAAAGGAAAAAGGAAAAGAAGGTGGCATTTGCAGGTAACAGGAGCCGGTTCACCTGCACGGACTAAACAAAAGGTCAACTCTTTATCTCCCTGCCTTCACTTAACGCAAGTATTGAATCACTCGCTCAAAGGGATCCAGATAATCAATGTTAAATGGCATTAAGACTCAGGGTAGGAAATTAGGTTCACAAGTTGTGAAAGGTTGAGAATCCAAATCAAAGTTTCCAAAAAAAAGGCAGAGGTATAAAGGGTTTCATAATTTATTAAAAGGACAAAATGATAGATCCTAAAAACCTTGTTTTACCAAATGTCAAATGATTGTGGTGAAGCACGTCAATATCAGCAAATTTTCATAATCAATAGGAAAAAAGCATAGCAGAGTCTCATTGAAACCCCCTCTCTATTAAAGATACACCATTCTGTTTAGCACTTGGAAATAACTTCTACGACAAGGATACAATACATATTGAAAAGACCAACAAATAAGTACATTACATTACATTGACATTTCTTACCCAGGCAATCTTTTGTCATAGTAGGAAAACTTGGATTTGAGGAGCCCTGTTTGTTAAAGCAGAAATCCAGGCTAATGCTTGAGGCATTGGCCCGTGGGAGATCAACCGATGCCCTCAACGCTTCCTTGACACCGTTATAAGCAGTCTGTGGCAGAAAGCTGTACGTGGTTCCAGTGTCAATGATAAGTCCACCAGAGCCATCAGGTTGAAGATCAAAGATACCAACAGGGATACTCAATGATTGGCCACCAACGTTGATTTCCTCCAATGGTAGATAATAGAATGATGGATTTGCACTGCTTTGAATAATAGGAGTGGAACTGACTATCATGGCATTCAAGCTAGCAGTGTGACCTAAAAACAAAGGGCTGGTTTTGGAGGGAGAATCAGTTACAGAAACCAAACAGTAAGAAAAACTATTTCCCAATGAAGGGCCGAGCTGTGAGACCAAGGAGAGAGGTCCTCGTCTGAAGCCTACTACCCCACTTCCTTGCAAGCCAACTCCTCCATTGTCATTGCCGCAACCAAAAGCAATAAGAGGAAGTGATTGAGAAGAAAATGCAAAGGTCTCGAATGATAAGAAATTCTTCATTTCCTGCGCTTACTGGAGCCTGGATATCTGTCGTTTGAGCATCACCCTGAAATTTATTTCCAGACATGAGCTGCAGCTTTTGAAGTCTCTCGTGAATGCGATGGACTGCTCGTTTCCACAGCTCTGTGAATGTGACATTCGCTGAAGTAAATGAATCTGCACGCACAATATCTATTCTCAATCCTTTCAGCGGTTGCACCGAATTTAACGCATGCAAGCAATCCACCAAATAAAAAATTACAGACAGCAATAACAAAGGAAAAAGGAAAAGAAGGTGGCGTTTGCAGGTAACAGGAGCCGGTTCAGCTGCGCGGATGAAACTATTCGATCGGATGCCAAATCAAACGCCCAAACCTTTTGGGCCACCCTTTGAATCAACGATCAACGGCTGAAATTGTTGCAATCGTCTAACATATAATCGTGTGGCTTACAAGATGACAGGTAGGCAGACAGGGGAGTTGATTTCAGAGGGAAACGCCTTACGGCGTAACTAATGAGCAAAATCTCGCTCTTCTCGGAGAAGTCTCAATGGAGGAAGTGGAGGAGGCCGTTAAAAGCATGCCAAACGATAAGGCTCTAGGACCAGATGGCTTCACCATTAACTTCTACGAAGCATGCTGGCCCACCATCAAAACAGAGATCTGGGAAGTGGTTGAGGATTCAAGACGCTCTGGCACCATTCTTAAATCGCTCAACTCCACCTTCCTGGCTCTCGTCCCAAAGGAAGAGGATGCCAACACTCCTGAGAAGTTTAGACCTATAGCTCTCTGCAATGTGATTTACAAGATCATCTCCAAGGTTATAGCAAACAGACTCAAGCCTATTATTCCCAATCTCATCTCGGAAGAACAGTCTGGATATGTGGAGGGCAGACAAATACTGGACAACATCCTCTTAGCTCAAGAGATGGTGCACACTCTCCAGACCAGGAAGAAAGCAGGTATGTTAATGCAATTGGATCTCTCCAAAGCATTGGATAAATTCAATTGGAAATATCTGGAAGCTATTCTCACAGCCTTTGGTTTTGAACATCAATGGATCAAATGGATTCTTGCTCTAATTAAATCCTCCACTTTCTCCATCCTGGTCAATGGATCACCCTCGGAACCCTTCTCCCCCACCCGGGGCATTAGGCAGGGAGACCCTCTCTCCCCTTTCCTTTTCGTGATCCTCATGGAAGGTCTAAGTCGACTCATCAGTAAAGCAAAAGCAGAAGGCAATCTCCGAGGGCTTCATCCCCTGCAATCTATCGCTGCAACTACGCACCAGCAGTTCCTGGATGACACAATGCTGCACGGCACCCCCACGGTGAAAGAAGCCATGGCTTACAAAAATATCCTAAGCCTATTCAGCAAAGCGTCAGGTATGGAAATTAACCACGCTAAATCTACAATTTTTTTCTTTAATACCCATCTTGCTATCCAGAAACATCTTTCAAATATTCTTGGATTTAGACGGGGCAATCTACCCTCTAAGTACCTGGGTGCACCGCTAACATCCAAACCCTGGCAAAAGCAACACTGGGAAAAAATTCTGGCAAAATTGGAGAACAAATGTAGACACTGGACCCACAGAGCCCTCAACTTTGCGGGCAGATTAGTCCTTACTAAGGAAATCCTTCAAGCTATCCCTTAGTACATGATTTCCATCCTGCCTGCCCCTCAAGGCGTCCTTCACAAGATAAGAACCATCTAGAGATCGCTTTTATGGAGAGGCAATTCAGACAAAAACAAATGGGCTCTGGTGGCCTCGAATAAACTCTATAAATCAAAAGTAGCAGGAGGCCTAAATTTAATAGACCCCCACACCACCAACATGACCTGTGGAGCCAAGCTGTGGTGGCGCTGGCTAAAAGAACCCACTCTTCCTTGGGCACGACACTGGAAGGAGAAATACACCCCAGATTGCAGTGTACAGGACCTAATTAGGTTACAGGATGTGCTGGAAGGGTCTCCCATTTGGAATCTAGCTAGACGCAACTGCAGCATAATTCAAGACCACAGCTTCTGGGAAATCCGCAATGGGGAAACAACGTTCTTCTGGGAGGACGCTTGGCAGCAATTACCTCGCCTTGCAACTCCAGACTTGGAGAATTACAAAAGGGAATGTCAGAACAGGGGCAATTATAAGGTTCATCAGTACTGGAGTCATGAAAACAATGGACATGAATGGAGGGACTGGTCACCCCCTAACACGAGCAACACAACAACAACAAATGACAACATACGGAACTTGCTAAACACTCTAAACAAACGAAAAATAAGAACATCCACAGAAAAGGACAAGCTAAGATGGGGAATGAAGGGTAGCGACAATTTCACCCTTAAAGAAGCAAGGGAGCAGTTGGAGCACAATGAACACGGGGAGGCCATGCCCTGGAGCATCAAGGTTTGGGACGACCTTTTCTGGCCTAAAACAAAGACCTTCCTTTGGCTCCTTATGCAAGGAAAAACCATAACCTGGGAAAACTTACGAAAAAAAGGATTCTCGGGTCCTTCTATATGTCCTCTTTGCAGAGCAGCAGAAGAAACCATCAATCATCTGTTCAATTCATGTGAATGGGCAGAGTACTTATGGAATTGGATAGAAACAACCATGCAGCAAAATAACAGGGACAAAAACTCCATCCAGAATACAATTTTGAAGTGGCCTCGCGACTACTCAAACAATCCTAGAATAAACAGCATTTGAAAGTCATACCAGGGTTCTTAACCTGGACCATTTGGAAGGAAAGGAACAGGCGCATTTTCCAGAATGAGCAGAGAAATCTCGAGTTTTCGCAGCTTACCTTAACTGAAAATGTTCGCCAACTAATCCTGGCAAAATGTAGTGCAACTCCCGACAGCAATCTCTCAGCCAGAGACCAGCACATCTTGAAAAGCTTCAAGTTGGATAATGGGCACAGCATTTCAACCGCAAGCAGCCATCAAGAACCTCGATCGGAACCGCTTGGATGGCACAAGCCCCCTGTTGGCTTCCTAAAGTTAAATTTCGATGGCGCCTCCCGGGGTAACCCCGGTCTAGCAGGCATAGGAGGAGTCATAAGAAACCACAAAGGGGAAATTCTTTACATTTACAGTCAGGCACTGGGAGAAGGTACCAACAACGAGATGGAATTCGCAGCTCTGGAAAAAGGCTTAAGAATTCTAAGCTCGAACCGAATCGCAAATGCAGTAATCGAAGGTGACTCAGAAGTTGCCATCACTGCGGCCAGGAAAATCTACAGTGGCACGCCGGCAAGAAGGGTGACGAAACATTGGCGTTTAGCACAGGTAACCGATAACATTGCCAAAATGCTCGACGAAATGAAAGGTCTCACCTTTCAAGCGATCCGGCGTAAGGGCAATACAGTCGCGGACCACCTGGCGAACTTCGGGATTGAGCACCCCAACGCTAAGTGGGACAGCTGGTGGAAAGATATTGACTGCCCCGACCTACAGGAAAAATGCATGCAGCTCGCCCGGATGGACATGTCACCGGCAGAAACGGGCGATAGTACGACGGAGATTTAATGTTTCTGGTGATTAGTTATGCTGACTAAGCGACCTACATTAAACCCGGCAAGAGCCGAAGGACAAATGACACAAGGCATATCCGTCAGACTCAAAAGATCAAGAGATACGTACCACCCCATGATCAGTTTTGAAATCAAGCGTCGTAAGAAGGGAAGGACTCAGCACACCTGGCTGGCTCAGGACAAAGGAGGTGACGGTGATAGTAATGGCCGGCAATCATTTCAAGATCCAACCATTCTCCCTTCGCGCAGCAATTATATCGACCGGACAGGCAAGTGGCACATTCATCAGCTGCCACTATCCGATCACCTCCCGGCCATCGGTTATTTAACAACCATCCCGGCCTCAAAGGAAAGCACAGTTTTAACGCGTAGCAAGTCTAAGCCCGCTCCCTCTGTCAACTTAGTGCAGGTTATCTCCGTGGCTACAGGCTACGCTATGAAGGGGGAAAGCTGCCGCAACCAATCGGTTATTAAAGATCTCCAGCAAGCTAAAACCATGTACAAGACCAGAACTTCCCAGCGGAACAAGTGCAAGATTAATGAACTAGAGAACAACGTGAAGGAAGAGGAAACCCAGATCTCTGACCAACGATTGCGAAAGGAAGTGAATTGGTTGCTGGACCCGGGAACTACCTTCACGCGAGCCACTCAGTTCGTCCGGACCCAGGCTGAAGCGTGGCGTATGAAGACCCTCCTTGCTAAAGTTCTGGACGCCCAGGAGGAACAGGCCGAGCAACAGCGAAACCTCAAGAGACAGATGGACGCGATGGAGCACGACCACATGGCAGTGGTGGAGAGCATAGAATTTAAGCTCTCCTCGTTGGACCAACAAGCAGACACTATCAGCAAGAAGCTTACCGTGTTAATCAAGCTCCTGCGCAACGTTGTTGGCACTGACAGCACTACTGCTGAGACTCAGCGGGGGGAAACCTCTGGCATTCAACCGGGCAACCGTCCCAAGCCAGAGCCTGCCAACCGCTGATGGTGGAGTTCTCAGTCCTCTTTTTACTGTTCGCCCCCTTCGCCTCTTCTTTTGATACTCATGCAATGTCTTCTGTTCTATGGACCAGTTTGGTTTGGTATGCTTTACTTCTCTGCCACCCTGCGAGGTGTCCCATGTTTTACGTTATAAGTAGCCTATGTATCTCTTTCCAAGTAGCCAGGATCTGGCTGTTTAGGCGGCCAAACTGGCTACAACAAAACTTTGTACAATATTTTTCACTCTGTTAATAACAAAAGGCTTATTTACAAAAAAAAAAATAAAAAAAAAAATAAAAAAAAAAAAATATATTATATATTATAATATACTATATAATATATATATATATATATAATATATATATATATATAATATATATATATTCACCGTCACTTATTCATGTTGCTATTTTCACCAAAAGTGACAATTCAACAATAGAATTAATGGATCCCTTCCTCCCCCCCCCCGCCAATATCTCATGGAAAAACGAAGAGGCTACTAAGTCGGTCTTTGTAATTTACATTAAGAAAAAGGGACATTACACAAGATTAAAAACATTCCACAAATCATTGGCTTCTCCTTCTAAAATGACATGTACAACAATAAATGAGTAAAAATTGCATTAATGCTAGTGTTCCATCATGCCATGGTCCCACTTATGAAATTGTCATAATCTATGGAACATAAATGTCGATTTTCAACATTAGAGACATGATGTCTATGGATTTGGAACATAAACACATGGTCTATTGAATTAGAACAACATTAGGATTAGAAACAAAAAATGATCTTTCTATGGCTTGTTGTTTTGGGGCAACCCCAACCCCTCTTTCATTCAAGGAGAGAATAATCACTAGCGCACCATAAATGGGGATTTTCCTTCTTTAAGAACCCCTTCGATGGTTAATTTCTTCCATCCTTTGACTTCATTAGATGCTTTAGACTTTGCTAAAGAAAATGACTAACTTCCATCCCTCTATATTTGTTTTGTTGTTGATAGAGCTAATCCTCCCCACCTCCCATTTGTCTTGCACCTTAGTATTGGTCTTCATAACTGTTGTCTAATGTAATTCTTATGTCAAAAGAAAGAAAAATAAAATTTATTGTCAAAGAAAATTATTTATAAGCACAGGTTTCATGCTCTATTTATTTTGTTTCTAGGTCAAAGCATCCATTGAGTGCTTCTAGGATTTGTGTCTTGAGTCATTATCCTTGTCATTATGTACTAGATCCTTCTTAGGCTCATTGTATCGAAGAAGATTTTTTATTATTATGTAAAATGTGTCACTTGCCACTCCTCCACCAAGTCGGCCTCAAAAGAAGACAAGTTGGCCTCAATGAAGGGATTCGACCGCCTTAAAGAGACTATATATAGAAGTGCATTCGACCTATCTAATCATTCATCCAAGCAAGAAAGTTCAATCTGCAATTTGAAGTGGAAAATAAGGTGTGAAGTGTAATAGCCCAAAATAAACATGTAATTAATTAGATTAATCAAGCAATTTATAATCAACATGCAATTATCAACTAATTAACATCAAAGTTCAAAACTATAAGTAGAGACACTTATCTGTGATTTCAGTTGAAGTTTGCTAACTGCAACAAGGTTTTGGGGATGACTCTCCACCCAACTGTAGGCTCAATTGCACAAAATCTTGCTACTACTGCCCACCCTCGAGCCCTCAATCAACATACTACTGCCAAGGAATCCATTGTCTCACAACACTATTCTCCAAAGAGAATGGATGATGGAATGCCTCTCATCTTCCTCACCATCTATTAAATAGAGCAAACATTGGAAGGGGAACCACATGCATACACTCCATGTGTCAACATGCAACTTTATTGCTTTTTTGTTTTTACTTTTTGATAGTTTTACTAATTTTCATTGTTTTCTTGTTTTATTTCTATTTATATTTATTTTAGAGCTTAGTATGTTATTATTTATTTTTAATAATTATTTATTATTTATTTAATATTATTATTTATTATTTATTGTTTATTTATTTATTTTCTCAATATTTTAATATTAAATTATATTATTATTATTTATTTTTATTATTATTGTTTATTTACTTATTAAAGGACATTACATACTCCCCAGCTTTAAAGGAACTTTGTCCCGAAGTTAAGTTGATTATTTAAAACCATTTATTTTGTTATTATTTACTTCATGTTTGTTGACACCCTCTGATGAACTAATATAAGCAACAGACATCGAAAGTTTCACAACACCCGGGAAATCCCAAGGATTCTCTGTCCTTATTCCCACTTTCGGAACCAGGCATAAGCCTCCCCGGTCTGTATCCTAGTCCAAGGCTGGCCCCAAGGCTCGCGCCCGACTCAGAAGAGCTTTAGTATTGTTATTTATTATTTATCATTTATTTACTATTACTATTTTTTATTTATTGTTTATTATTTATTTTCTTGTATTTTAATATTATATTATATTATTTAATTTTTTCTATTATTTATTATTTATTATTTAGGGACATTACATGAAGAGGCTAGAAAGGAGAAAGAAACAAAAGTGAAGGAAGAAAACTTCTCTCTTGTTCTCCCACGCGTGTGAATTTCTGGGTTGCAGGAAGGGGTCAAAATTGGAGGTTTGTAGTAAGGCCGAAATTATGATGCAATCGAGCCAAAATTTTTGGTTGATGCAATATTAAAGAAATTGATTTGAAGGACTATCTTGGGAGGCCGACTTGGTGGATTAGAGGAGGTATTTTTCTTGGCCAAGGGTCTTGGTTGTCTCATTTGATTTGGTTCTAAAGGAACATAAGATAATTTTTGGGTTTTCCCCTAGGAGAGAGGGTTTTCCCCGATTGAGAGCTTATATCTCGTGTCCTTGTTTTTTTGATCTTCATGCATTTATGTTTTGGTAGTTGCTTGACGATAAGAAGATAAAAGAAGACATATGTTAATAAGATTGCTAAGAAATCACAAGTAATTATCAAGATAAGAAAATTTTTCTGCCTTTCTGATTTTCTAACATGGTATTAGAGCTAATGTGAAGTAGAAAAAGGAAAAAGGTAGCTTGAAGGTCAATTTCTCTTATAAGGATTCAAGCAGACAATTCAAAGTTCATAAGTAAAACAAGAGTCTCATCATTTGACTTTTAAATATCTAGTGAAGGATTTTTCATCTACTAGGAGGAAGGAAGCCTTTGAAAATCACATACAAATCCTAGTATACTACTAGCTAACTTGGAGAATATCGAACCTTATAGAAGTAATACTGAACTCAAGAACATATTTTTCAGCATCTTTATAAGTCATAAACACTATGATTAGACCGCATACCTAGGATAGAAGGATGAAGAAAGTGTAGGTGTTGAGAAGCACTCTTTAGGCATCATTTGTCATCATTTCAAGGAATATGAATAACAAAGATAAAATCAAAGATCCTCTTAAGAAAATCTTCAAGACAACACTGAAGAAAGCATAACTTGGGCAGTAGTCACTTTCAAGAAAGGGTAAGTAATGCTAATATAAGGTACGCATAACATTAACTTGGGCAGTAGTCACTTTCAAGAAAGGGTAAGTAATGCTAATATAAGGTACGCATAGCATAACATGATCATTTGTGAAGTTTCTGTTTAAAGGTCTATATATAAATATGCATTAGGGTTTTGCTATATGTTTTTTTTGTTTTTTTTTGTTTTTTTTGTTTTTTGTTTTGTTTTTTTTTGTTTTTTTTGTTTTTTTGTTTTTGTTTTTTGTTTTTGTTTTTTTGTTTTTTTTTTTTTGTTTTTTTTTGTTTTTGTTTTTTTTTTTGTTTTTGTTTTTTTTTTTTAAATGTAAAACTGATCTATTTATAAAGATATAATGTACAGAGAGGCTCCGTCCTCAACAGCACTGGGTCAGTTGTATGACCAATCTGAGCATCAAACCTTGAAATCGTGACTGCCCTAGATGGGGAAACCAGTCTAAGTACAAACATTAGGACAGTTCAAGTTACCCTCGCAAGGGCTATAGTTCCATAATTCAAAAATTCTAACCAAAAAATTGTAAATTCCAAAACTTAGCTCAGAATTTTCCGCTGTAAATCGATAATTGGGAACAAAATTCAAGATTTTCATTGCCCGAGTTGGGGACAAAACCAGAAAAAGGCCCAACAGGAAACAAGGTTTTAAATGACAAGTAACAAAACTAATCAGAAACGGATTCAAGGCTCGCCACGTAACCTGGCCAGCAGCTGCAAGGTGTCTTTTGTTGGCTCTTCCTCTACAACCGGACACCATCCATATTCCTTAGAATCAGCATGATCGGCCGCAGTGCTACCTGTGCCCATCGGCATTGCAGACTTGTCGCTTGTTGGCTTACAGAGGCCCTTGTGTTGCCTTGTTTGCTATCTGCAACTGGTTGACTGCTAACTACCACTTTGCCATGTAGGGCTACTTTGCCATTGTCATGCTGCTGATTACCAGGGATTCTAATACCGTGGTTGCTTGGAGCCGCTATGTTCTTCTTGTCCTTGTGCTTAGGCAGAGGTGCTTGCGGATCAATTTCTTCTGAGAAATAAATGGTCACCGTGGTAGTAATTACAAGCCGTGTTAAAGTGTTGCGAAATAGGAATTGAGCGACATGGGGTGCTGGATGTGGAGGAAGGGGGAAATCCGCTGAGTGAACTGTAGCGTCCCTCCCTTCTGTGCCTTGGAGCCTAGCGCGTCCCCTTCCACTTCGGGTGTCTGGGTAATGACCATAGAGACAGCTGAGAGGATTGGGATTATCAACGGAGCAGTCAGGGGAGGCAGTGGCAGAGCTAGACGATGCCAGTGGGCAAGTGATGCCTCCGCGAGTGCCTCCACGTCTGCTTCGCATTCGATGTCTGATGCGAGCCATGGCAGGGTTGAGAGCAAGGTTGGCAGCAGAGGGCTTGGTGGAATTTCGATGCAGAGAATGAATAGTGGAGGTCGGAGCCTGGTTTATGTTGCAGAGACTAGAATGAGAGTAGTGAAATCCATTGCCCATATCAAGACAACTCAGCAACCAACATCGGCTTCTTGTCACAGTGAGAGAGCAGGGATTTGCAGCCTGCGGAGGGCAAACACAATGGAGCAAGGGGGGAAGAATTGCATGATGCTCCGTGACAATGAAGTTTGTGGAGGTGTCTCAACCTTCAGACACAATTAATGGCTCCTGCAAGGTGGTTTGAATGCGCTAGAGGTTGGCATGGGGGACAATGCAAGTGGCCATGTGGTCATCCTGTCCTCCGGCCGCCCGTCTTATCATATTAATTTCCATAGTAATCACCCGCATCCGGGTTTTGCTATATGTTTTTAAGTCTAGGGTTTGTAGTCTTATAGTTGTTGAATATTTTTGAATATTTAGGATTATAAACCGTAGATGGATATTAAATTAGAGATCCCTATTAAAAAACCGTAACCCTATTCTATTTTGTTCCCTCGCAGAAACACTAGCTTTTGGTCTTTAGGGTTTATAGGTAGTCTATGGAGAAATAACAATCCCTAATGAGGGTAGAATTGGATTTGAGATTCAAACCCTAGAGTTGATGTTTTGAAAGGTAACCTCATGAATCTTAGGGTTTGGATCTGGAAACCCTAGGAATTTTTCCTCTCTAAAGATTCCATAGATTAATGAAATTTTCTTCATGCTTTCGTACTTGTATATTTTGCTTGGTGTTACTTACCAATAAATTTTGCAGGTACTTAATAAGTAAGATATCATGATCTTATGAAGAATACGATGAATAAATACTTGGTAATAAATTTATATCCTTGGTAACTCTGATAAAAGTATACTCCAATGGAGATGGATCATGGAGATGCTATGATTGTCACAACATGGGACACCATAAGAACCAATGTCTGAAAATCCGAAGAATGAGAAGAGAGAAAGAAACCAAGCTACATTTGCAGTTGATGAAGCTCTAAAGAAGAACAAAATTGAGAATTTTGAAGTCAAAGACTTATTGTATTAAGTCTTTAGGGATATTATCCCTTGTATATACTTTTCTTATAGTATAAGTTACTGTTTATAGGTTATCTAATATATTTTGTTAAAATGTTCTTGAGTTCTTTTGATAATTTGAAGAAATCCCTCACAAAACTAGATTGATGCAAGATCAAGAGGGAGCTTCCACCTTTTCACAAAAGATAAGGATTCCTTATTTATTTCATTATTTTGTTGATTCCCTCTATACATATTTAGATTTATTTTTTATGCTTTATTATAATTCGTTCCTATTGTTTTCTTTAGAAGAAGGATTGCAGGTATATTCTAAAGAAGAAAGGATTATGGTTAGATTCAGAGGGAGCCTCCAAAAGGAAGACTTGCTGCAAAGATATCCCTTCAAGGTTTGTAAATAGAATCAACTCAAGGTATGTATGAGGTTACAAAATTTGTAAGATATCGCCATTATATAAGAAGGAACGATTATTTCTAGGGTTTTGGTATAGAATCGTAAAGGTTCCCTTTTTAGGGTATTTAGATTAAATCAACCCTTGTAATAACTATATTTTTGATAAAACCCTATATTTTTAGGGTTTGGTGATAATATACATGGCTTATTGCAAAACCCTTGTAAAAGTTGATAAAAGATCCTGAGGCGTGAACAATGAAACCCTAGGTATGGTTGAAACACTAACATGATTTAATTATTAGATACCTAAATTTTGATAATAATATCTAAGGTTTGTGAAAAAACCCTAGCAAAGGTTGTTGTAAGAGTATATGGCATAAAAGTGTAACCCTAAGTATAAATGCTTTCGTACAATTGAGACCCTAACAAGGTTTAGGTTTTGAATATCTAAGGTTTATTTTCTTGTTTGAAGTGTTGATAACCCTAGATGCTTCCATCGTGATAACATGATATGATAAAGTTAATTTCATACTCTTGTATATATATGTGTGTGTGTGTGTCCAGTTGTACTTGTTTTTGAGATTTGCAGGCACATAGTTGTAAAGAGGTATGCCTACCTCATGCTTGATAATGACTTTATGATGATGCTGAGCATGAAAGATATCGTTGTAAGAATCCTGATGACATTGGAGTTTACATGATGACCTTGTTGCCATATGAAGATAAAAGGAATGATGTTTTGGAAGGTTAAAATTTTCCAATGATATGATGAAGCAAAAGAAAGAGCCTGTGTACAGTTGGAAGAATACAAGTTGTTGATAATGGACTTATCCTTAGTTGAGAGGGAGCTTGAATGAAGGAAAGGATACATCCTCCATAATTGAGATGGAGGAAATGCTGTGTCAACCATACATATAGTAAGGAGAAAATGAGATCGAAGAATAGCTAAGGTACTGTTGGTATTGATGTGTTGAAGATAATATTCAATTATTTTGAAAAGTGTTAAAGCTAAGTTTGGTGTTGCTGGTGAAGTTGGAGAAGGAAGCTTTTGTCGAGATTTGTTTGGATATTGAGATAACCTAACAAACATCAGAATAATTAAGGACGTCAGAAATTGTGCTAGCATATTGATAATAAGAACAAATATATTGGAAGTAACAAATATATTGGGGTTGTGCGGCTATAGTATGTTCATATGAATGAACAAAGTAACTGATATGTTGATCTCTCCTTAAGAAGTTTGTATATTTGGATTGTGGATATCTCTGATTTGGTTGATAGGGGGAGATAAGTACCATAAGTTTTCGTATGATGGTATTTGGGAGGACATCTTGGCTTGGTTGGTTTTAAGATATCAGTTATAATTTGGCCTTGATGATGTCTAGATCCCAGTGTGGGAGGGTATCTTGGTCTTGTGGAGCTCTGTTTTAGTGTTTGACCTTGATGATAATTGGATCCCTAAGGGTTGGTGTCTTGGCATGAAGTCCTAGATGGTATCCATATCCCGTTGGATTGATACCAGGGTTTTAGCCTAATGGTACCTATAGTGGCAAGTTGCCTTGATGACACCTTAGTCATCGTTAGTGTCTTAGATCCTTGTATTAATGTCTTGGAAATGACACTTGGAGCTTTGATGTGATACCTTGGCAGTTTGGTATCTAGCATTGTGTATTCTATTATACTCTTCTTGGAACATTTCAAATTGAGGTGAACCTTGTATTGATTGAACAATTATGAATACCTCACTAGTTAAGAGGGAGTGTTGAAAATGTAACTAGTATCAATCTTCATAATTGTTGTCTAATGTAATTCTTATGTCAAAAGAACTAAAAAGAAAATTTATCATTAAAGAAAATTATTTATAAGCATGAGTTTCATGCTCTATTTATTTTGTTTCTAGGTCAAAACACCCATTGAGTGCTTCTAGGGTTTGTGTCTTAAGTCATTGTCCTTGTCATTGTGTACTAGACCCTTCTTGGGCTCATTGTATCAAAGAAGAAAATTATTTTGATGTAAAATGTGTCACTTGTCACTCCTCCACCAAGTTGGCCTCAAAAGAAGACAAGTTGACCTCATTGAAGGGATTCGACCACCTTGAAGAGACTATATATATAAGTGCATTTGGCCTACTTGATCATCCATCCAAGAAATAAAGTTTGATTTGCAATTCGAAGCGGAAAAGAAGGTGCAAAAAGGATAGAAAGGAGGAAGAAACTAAAGCGAAGGAAGAAGAAACAACTGTCAAGCTAAAAGAGATGAAATTCTCTCTTGTTATCCCACACGTTCAAGTTTTTGGGTTGCAAGAAGGGGCTAAAATTACATGTTTGCAGTAAGGCCAAAATTCGGATGCAGCAGGGCCAAAATTTTTGGTTGATGTAGTATTAAAGAAGTTGATTGGAAATACTATCTTGGGAGGCTAACTTGGTGGATTGGAGAAGGTCTTTGTCTTGCTTACGGGTCTTGGTTGTCTCATTTGGTTTGGTTCTAAAGGAAGAGAAGATAATTTTTGGGTTTTCCCTTAGGAGAAGGGTTTTGCCTTAGTTGATAGCCTATATCCTATGTCCTTGTTGTTTTGATCTTCATGCATTTATGTTTTGGTAGTTGCTTGACGATAATAAGATAAAAGAAGGCATAAAAGAAGTTAATAATATTTCCAAGAAATCACAAGTAAATATCAAGATAAGAAAATCTTTCTACCTTTGTGATTTTCCAACAAAGGAGGCTCGAACTTCTTGTCCCTGTGGGTTTTGAGGGCTTTTATGATCCCAAGTGACCCTTCCCTATCTAGGAGAGAAGGATATACTTTCTCACAAGACTAGGAATAAAGGATCTCAACTTCTCCTAAATCCTTAGAGATCAAGGGATTTGGGGGCACATTCTCCTTATCATCTTTAAGACAAGGACTTAAAGAGTGGACCATGTCGGAGAATGATTTTATGGAATAATTGGAAGATTTTGGGAAGTAGAAGAATATAACATGCCTTATGAATGGAGAGGACCTTCTTTGACTAGAGGAGCTCAGAGAATTTTTCCTCAAAGAGAAGTTGGATTAGTAGCAAATGAAGGAGTTGATTTACGAGTCTCCACCTCCAATGTGGAAGTGTGCTTTACCTTGACAGCTCCAACTTTTGCAACAAAGGAATCTAGAGCCTCAAACATTTTTACCCATTTTTTATTCTTGGAAATCAAATTATTGGTTTTTTCTACAATCCCTCCAGTCCTATTTTGTGGTACTCATAACAACAGAAAGATAACTTCTAGAAGTCCAATTTTGAAGAATATGAACAATCCCCTCACTTTAACTCCAATTTAGTCGAAAGACCACCTCTTAGCTCTAGTTCCACCAACATCCTTACCATCCATCATTCTAAAGGTAGACTTGTAAGCAAAACTTAGACATGTTGGCTATCCAAGAGTTCACTTCAAGGATCAAAACCAAGTATCCAATGTTTAAAAATTAAGCTAGAAGGACCCTAAAGCCAATTTTGAGATAGAATAGTATCCACAACTTGCTCATTTTGAAATTCAAAGCATAACCAATCTTTAATCAAAATATGTAAAATAAGAATGTATATAAGCAATTTCTTATAACATGCTTCCAACCAAAGTTTCAAGGAATTGGCCTTTACCAGTTTTCCCTTGATCCACCCTATAAGTGCCTATTTAATCAAGACTTCCACTTTTTCCACCACTATGTCATACCCCAAAAACCATTTTCACCTTCTCACACTTTTCCCTAGTGCATTTTTGCACTCGTCACTTCCTTCCAAGACTGTTAGCCTTTGGGAAGGCATTATCCTATAAAGGAGAAGGAGAAGTAATTGGAAAAGGCTCAGATTGAAACCCTATGAGTCTTATAGAACAACCTAACTACGGATTGAGGGGGAAATGGATGCACTTTTGATCCTAGCTCGAGCTCCTCAGGTATTGTCTTAGCTGTTCGAGACCTGGTTTTCACCCTCTTGCCTCCATCTAACACCAAAATTGTTGAACACCCTATGAACATATCTCCTTGCACATTTGCATTAAATCTATCATGCTTCTCTAGGCTTCCAATTGTTCTTTGTGCAATTTGAATATGGCCAAAGCACTCAAAACATCTTCCTCCCCATAGCATAGGAGCTCCTCCTTAGTGATCCTGACCTTGTATCATTATCCATGAACAAGAAAAATGCTACCCTAAGATTAAAACTACAAAAGTCTTATCAGTCTCTACTCGATAGTCGCATGCCAAGAATCTACTAAGTTATAAACTACTAAATATTGCATATTTCCTCACAATCTATGACAAAATACAATAATAAACAAGTGCTACATAGTAGCTAGTACCTGCCCCTTAGTTTAAATATAGTAATGTTGCAATTTGATAGAAGGAGGACGACTTTTTAAACATTGATTAGATAAATATAATTTTTTTTTTAATATATTATATGGTTAATAAAACATTTAAACTATAATTATTTTTATATTTAAATTAAATTTAAAATAAGTAACATTATTAAATAAAAATAATAATTTAAATTAGTTAAAATTCGAAATTTAAATATTTTTATAAATATAAAAAAATTAAAATGCAAAGTCTTAATCATTATATATACAATATAAGTGTTTGTAATAAGTGTTTGCTTGAATGATTACACAAAAATTAAAAATGAAAATAATAATTAAAACTCTTTAATTTTCATCTTTTAGAATATAAGGTGTAAATTATATGAGTAATTTGAATATATGATTTTTTGAGTTTTTATGATTTTATTTTCTAATTAGTTTTGTTAACAATTACTTAGTTGTTTTCTTATTAATTTTGTTGTTCAAAATTCAATTAGATGCTTTTCAATTAAAATGAGTTAAAATATATTTTTATATTAAATAATTATTATAAAGTTCAATAATTACTTTTAAACTAGTTCATAATGTAATGTTTTCATAAGGCACATTTTCTTATAAATTTCTAAAAAAGTTATAAATAAAAGATGGGTTTACTTAATGCATAATTAAGAGAAAGAGTTAAATGCATTAAGCAAATTTGAAAAACTTTGTTAGAAAGAATATTTAATTTACTAAAACTGAAAAATAATAATCAATCATATATTAAAATCTTTATTCATATTATTAATATAGGACAAATAATAAACTATTATTAACAACCACATTAAAAATATTAATGTTTTTATATTAAACATAATATTTTTATTATAATCATCTATTTAAATAAACACAATGATTAATGTAATATTAAATGCCATATTTTTAATGTAATATTAAATGCCATATTTTTATATTTCATTTAGTTTTTACAATAATAAATAAATAAAAACTTAACCTTATGATTATTAATTATTACACTAGAGAATTAAAATAGAATTATGATTTTTAATTATGAAAATTTGGTTTGCTTCCCTGAAACAAAATTTAAGTATTTAATCTCTTAAGGTTGCAAACTTTATTTTTAGTTTTTAATTGCAATATTTGTGTTGCAATCTTCTCGAATTTAATTGCATGAACCTTTCATTGTCCACAACGCAATTTGTTCATGTCCACACAAAGTTCCTTCATTCATGTCCACACAAAGTTCATTAAATATGAGTTGTTCCATTGAGGACAATGCCAAACATCCCTGACAACACAAAGTTCAATAAATATGGTACCATTTACTATGTGTTGCACAAAGATTAAAGATACCTAATAAAATTTCTGTTAAATTAATCAACATGGGTCCTTTTAGACTTTAAATGAATTCATTAGCATCGTAATACATATAGAATGACACTTCATGTCCACACAAAGTTCCTTTGTTCATGTCCACACAAAGTTCATTAAATATGAGTTCTTCCATTGAGGACATTACATATAGAATGACACTTCATGTCCACACAAAGTTCCTTTGCTCATGTCCACACAAAGTTCATTAAATATGAGTTCTTCCATTGAGGACAGTGCCAAACGGCCTGATAACACAAAGTTCAATAAATATGATACCATTTACTATGTGTTGCTAATAAAATTATTATTAAATTGATCAAACATTTACTATATTGCTAATAAAATTTCTATTAAATTAATCAACATCAGTCCTTTTAGACTTTAAATGAATTCATTAGCATCCTAATACATATAGAATGACACTAGTGAAGTGATGCATGTCCTTTCGGTATATAATAGAGTATGTGTTGTACATTAGCTTTTGTTTTTTATTATTAATTATATAAGAAACAAATTTCTAGGTATTGGCTAAATAAACAACCAATGAAATAAAAGATAAATATTAAATAAAAAATAATAAAAATAAAAAAAAAATAAAATACTAATTACACTTTAATAAATAGAAAAATATTTGTTATTTTTAAACAAATTAATTCAAATTCAACATAAACTCAATACATAAAACAAGTATAATAATATTGGGTCATCAAAACCAAACTCAATACATAAAACAGGTATAATAATATTGAGTACTCAAAACCACTAAATAACATGATTAGACTCATTTACAACTCTAAAAATCATGCTATGCTTATACTACTAAGTTAACATTATAATAAAACCATTCGATAATTGGCTTAGACTCATTTACAACTCTAAAATTCATGTACCTCTACAATAAGTCAATCTTATAATAAAATAGTTGTTTTTGTGATAACAAATTTGATATAAATGCACCTAAATTTTGAGAAATAATCAAAGAAACAAGTTAATCTTATAATAAAATAGTTGTTTTTTGGGATAACAAATTTGATATAAATGCACCTAAATTTTTACAAATAATCAAAGCTTCTTGTAGTAAAACAATACTTTAAAAAAACTTCCAATTATAAATCAACCCAATTCTTTTGATAAACCAACCTAGATAAGTTGAAACTTTGAATTCTATCATCATCTAATCCTATTTAAACTCTAAATCTTACAAATAAATATATAATGGAAAACTAGTTCTAGTACAACCTCATTCTTAGAGAGAGTTAGTTACATGTGCTTTGGTTACAGAACTTAATAAATTAAAACAAAAAAGTGAATATGTGAAAGGACAAATCAATTATTTATTAATTATTTTATAGTTAAAATAAATGTAAAATATATATCACGTAGTCTAGGAAAAATAAAAATATTAAAAAGAGGGTCCAAGGAACCCCGCTTCGTGTCCACATCCAAAGACTTCTGCAACTCATGAAGGTCGCATTTGCTATGACCCCTCGCAGGCGGAAGATACCACGTCATTAGCGAAGGCTCACCCAATTACAGTTGGACACATCAGCAATCGACGACGTGGCTTTCCCATTGTTTCAATGGAACGACAATAGATCAGTATGAGTGACACACGGTTTTAAAGACTGCCGGGTTTGAACAAGGCAGAGCTGTTTTCAGTTAGGGGCCAAAGGGTAAAGAGATCGAGCCACAGGAGGATGTGCAAAATACTGATTAATATCAATTCGTGTATATATGAATGGCTTCTTGAATTTTGAAGTTGAAACGCGCACTCTAAACAGAACAATGCAGACAATGGGATTATTGGATATGGGAACTGTTGTTGGATATTTGAATAGATAGATCGAAGTTGTCATTTTTGTGGTTACAATTCGAAATAGTTTAAATCTCAGACGCCATGGCTGCTCCTTCGCTTTCTACTCCGTTTCAGCCTTATGTGTACCAGGTAATGCCTTTTTTCTTTTCTTGTGTTTTGGAAAATTTTCGACGTGGGCTCTGTCGATCTTAGGCGGGTTCTAATAAATTTATCTCGGTTTTCCTTGTTTGGCAATTAGTTTGTTTTTATATTTGGGTATTTCTGCCGAAATCATGCTGCAACAGATCTCGGATTTAATTGTTGATTTGTCCTTAAATTCTGCTGGACCTGACGGTGAAGTGATGGCGTCCTGATTTTTGGCAATGAAAAAAATGACCATAATTCGTCTGTCCATTTTGTTATATGTTAGGAAATCATTTGCTGTAGGGTATGCATGAAAGCCCTAGAAAAGTCTCAGCTCAGGGTTCTGTCTCCTGAGTATGATTATTGGCTTTTGTGTGTGGTTATGAAGTAGTGAACATCAATTATAATAACTGCAAGGAATAGCCCATCTCCCAGCTCCTAGTTGAACCCGTCCCATCTGAAATTGTGTTGTTTACATGTTTCAGAAGGAAATGTGGAGAATTTTAATGGTCTTGCCCTAAAAAAAAACCCCATCAAATATATAACTGCAATTTCATTATGGAAAATGCCCGGAGATATATTGAAATATGCTTCCAAATTTATATTGACTGGACAATAATGTACAAAACATGTTAGGAAAAAAAATACATGCAGCGGATAGTCCACCACCACTAGTAGGAAAATCATGGGTGCATCAAAGAACCCTCTAAACTAGATTCACCAAATCTATCTGTGACATGCAAAATTGTCCTATGTGCATGATACAGTCAATACCACGATGTCCAAAATTTAAGGCTCTGAAGGTAAACTTGACCAGTAATGACCATAATCAGGGAATAAGTTGTAACCATGGTAGCAAGTGGCCATATTGGCCTTTGGTATATAGAAATTCACATGGAGTTCAAAATTCAGCTGATAATCACAAGGAGTAAGATAACTAAGTGCTTAAATTTAAGTATTTACAATTTTATAACCTTTAAAGATTGAGAAAATGTTGCTTTTTTTTTGGATCTGGGCTGAACCTAGGCCAGGGTCAGCCCCAATGTTGGATGGCAGAATGATCTACCTAACTGTGGGATGCTGTCACCAGGATTGTGTGAGGCTTGGTTAAGGGTGGATGCCCCTTGGGACAGATTTTATCCCCCATAGTTGGTTCCCACCCTTAATCCCTCCCCATGAGATTTGAACTTGATGGGGACTAAACCCCACACAAACCAACTGGTCTATTCCTCATAGGTTGAAATATTACTTAAATATATTTGAATGTTTAAACTTGAGAAACCACCACGTTGTAAGTTCATTTGATAGTTTAACTGTTCATGAAAATTTAATTTTTAAGATAAGAGTGGAACTTCAACTAAAAAAGCTATTGCTCATGCTGCAGTTGATTTTAAACAATTCAACAGTTCATTCTTTGTTAATATAAGAGTGGAACTAGAATAAATGATAACTCATACTATTTGTAACTTTACTATCACAACATATTGGCCACGTTTGTGAATCAAGAGCCCATATTCTCTTTCATATAAATAAATATAAACTCAAATGGCATAAGCAAGAAGGATATTGCATAGTAAGACAAAGTAAAGAATGAAGATAGAAAAACATGGAGATCTTTTCAAACATATTTGTAAGTATTGTTTCCCTTAATCCTTTGAATGACTTTGAAGTCTCACTAGTACTGAATCAACCTAAAAAAAATACATACATTGAGGTCATAAGCAGGGCCTTTTCACTTATGATTTAAAATTTATCTATCCGAGATTGTACTTTTGTTTTTAACACTTATATTAAACTCTGTATCTTGACACTAGTAATTCTCATGGGGCTGTTGAGGGAATGAGGACGATCACATTGTGCATGAATATGTATGTATGTATGCATGCTTCAAATATCAGTTGTATTTAAAGTTGTTCACACTAACTAATGAAGATTGAATGTAAAAATTTTAAATGGTTTATTGTATATTTTTAAATTTTCCAAAATTCGAATAATGCATGTTTTTGTATCTATGAGATGTCTACCTCTGTATTTTAGTTATACCAGATATTTTTGTTACATTTTTTTTTTCTTCTATACCGAATCATATTCGCACTCAAATCTTGCTGCCATGGTAAGGCGACATTTTTTTCTTCTTCTATACCGAATCATATTCACACTCAAATCTTGCTGCCATGGCAAGGCGATAAAATGCTACCATGACATGCGGAGTGTGGTGGCTCATCATCATTATGCTTCGATGGATAGGATCTTTTGGAGTGTGGTGGGTCATCATCATTATGCTTTGAGGGTCGGATAGGATCTTTTGGAGGGTCTTGTTGCAACATCCAAAATATTGTTTGCAGTCAATTCCATGTTTTTAAATTTGAAATGGCATTTGGTCACTTTTTGCCAGTTCGCTTTTCTGTTAGCATGTAACAATCTCATTTTGCAAGGCAAAATTTATCTGGAAAATTTGTTAAAGCGAAAAGTTTGGAAAATTGGTAGTTTGAGTTGGACCTGAAATATATCTGGCTAATTGGAAAGTTGGCCATTGTGTCACAAAAGAAGAATGCCTTGAATCTTATGTTTTAGCAATTGAGACTCCATTATGAGCCAAAGTTATATGGAATTGCTGGAATTTGTCCGACTTGAATAAAAAGATAAGGATTATTCTGACACATGTTGAGTAAATGGTGCTTTGTATTTATCACTGTTGCAAACATTGGCATCAGGATAAAATCGGCAAGGGTCCAGAAAACCAAAAAATCGTAAAAATCGGAAAATATTGGCAAACATTGGCAAAATCAAGATACCATCGAAATATTGGTAAAAATCAGCAAACATCGGCTAGGCCAAAAAAATCTTGATTTCGAGATAAAATCGGGATGTTATCGAGATGTTTGCAACACTGGTATTTATTGCCTCTTTCTCGAAACTTTGAGAGTGCAAAGACAGAATTTGTTTCAAGTGACTGGCATGAAGATGTGTTTCAAATTTATTTGGATATTATCTGTCTCTTAATTTGCATTTAGATATCTAGGACAGAAAATATTTCGTATGATCTCAGAGATGGTATTATGTGCATAATATCTCAAATATACTGTGAATCATGCCTGATTAGGTCAAAGTTCTTTTTCTGAGAATGCTAACTTTTTGGATTTAGAAATGTAGAAGCAACTTCAGAATCCAGGGTCTTGAAAGTGAAAGGACAACGGGGACATTGTTTTTTTTTTTCAATTTGATATAAATAAGAGAAGCGGAAAAAGAAAAATGTTTCAATATGGAATGCCTTTGAAAGGTGCATAGTTGTCTTTACAATAGGCCTGATGCCGGCTCTAATACTATATGTAGTGAAGTTTTCACGGACATAGAACAAACCTGAGCCAAGGGGTGATTTCATCTTAATATTGACAATTCAATGGAGGAGATAATTTCAAGTTTGAACAATCTATGTCAGAAGCCCAGACCCACTAATCTGCTGGGTTTGTCTGACTGCAATTTTGTAACTGGTTTAAAGTACTAGATTGCAATCTGTAATCTATACGAGACCTGGAACATTAGTATACATGCCAATTACAGGTGTATCTTTTTTGTGATGTATGTAGGAGATCATTTCAAGTTTCAACAATCCATGTTAGAAGCCTGGACTCACTACTCTGCTGTGGTTATCCGATGGCAATGCTGTAATTGATTTAAAGTACTAGATTGCAATCTGTAATCTACACGAGACCTGTAACGTTATTCTACATGTCAATTACAAGTGCATCTCTTGTTTGATGTGTAACAAACTGAAATCAACAATGTAAAAACTGCGTAAAACAGGACAACCAACCACATATGAAGTAATCTAACTATAAGGGAGTAATTCCTAACGTTCATCTTCAAAGTAGAGTGCATCACTCAAGAACTTCTCTTCTCCAGCATACAATGAAATTATGATCACAAGAATGATGTCCTTGAATGAAGTCTCTAAATAGAAGGTCAACCTGGACATTGCATGATTACGAAAGCTCTCCAAGGACTCAACTTTCAGGTCAGAGGCAATTTTTGTGGATTCTTAATCCTACAACACAAGGGATCTCATGAAGTCAAGAGGATCCTGGCGTGAAACCAAAGCTAAGCATACACACTAAACACTATTTCCGTTTCTGCTTCAACAAGCTATTAGCTCAAGGGTCCAACAAGGAGTGATATTGATTACTATCTTATATCTGTAACTGTGGTTCTTGGTTCCAACCAAGGATCTCATTTGCAAAGCACATATTGTTTCCAATTCATCAACTTAGATCATGGCCTTTTGGCTTCAAATGTTTTGGAATTCTTTATTCAAAATACTCAGCTGAAAATCTCTTGATTAAGGTATTACCCTGGTAGACAGGAATAAGTATTGAATCTCTCTTCCAAAAGCAAAAATCTTGTGCTTCTTAGCTTCAAAACATTATGTATTTTAACAGTGTGCATGGTAGTCAATTAAAACCAACAAGAGTGTACAAGAATTTTTTTGGACAATCGTCCCTGGAAAAACCCAACTTGTGAAAATCGGTGCAACAGTTCTGAGGGTTTTATTCTTAAGCAGATTTTCTTGAGTATAATTGGGTGCCAAACTGGCTCACCCTACAGAGAAATCTATCTGGCAGTAATACCTTTCTTCGGAATCTAATATTCTGAAAGTCTGCTCCATGAAACTCTCTCCCACGCCTCTCTGAGACACTGCGTCAGCCCACCTGGCCTCTGCGTCAGCCCTTTGAGGCTTTGCGTAGGCTCTCTGGCCCTCCGCGTCACTTCTGTAGCCTTCGCGTCACTCACGCAAGCCCTCTGGCCCTCTGCGCAATCACTCTGGCCCTCTGCGTGGCTTCTGCTGGCTCCGCGTCTGCCTTTCTACCTCCGCGCTAGTATTTCAACACTATCTCTGTCTCTTTGTTATGCACTCACTGCCCCTTGCTGCAACTCTGATCACTGGTTCGATTTCTCTTAGCAAACCCCGCTCTAGAAAATCGAACTGACTGATCAATTTGGTGTTTCTCCAACTGACGCTTAAGCCTCCTCTTATACCTTTTCTGTTGATTCTTCAACGACCGAGATTACATCTCTAATCAACGACTAAGATTAGATTTGGCTTGATCCATGTCATTTAGAACCTTTTCACCCAGTTTTATATTAATACCCATTAATATTTTTATTTTCCTAAGTTTAGACTTAGGAACCCATTAAAAATATTAATTATTATAATATCTCCTTAATCAGGTGGAATTTCCCCAAACCATTTCTGGGTCTTGGAGATCTCACGTGCTTTAGCCTCTCCACCAATTTTCATGGCTAGAGCACATCCGATGTTAACCCAAATCAACACTCCCTCTTAGCGAGGAATGTGCTCTAGTAATGCTCCATCACTGAACATCACTCTAATCATCCGGCAACGGTACCTGTGCTGATGTTTGGCCTTGTTGCCCAACATCCTCTGCACTGCTGCATCTTGTTCTGCTGCCCATGGCTCTACCACTGCCAGTGCTACATCTGTACGACAACTTCTTTGCATTTGTGCTACTGCTGGTCCTTCCTCCCAACACTGCATCTTCACTGCATCCCTCTCTCATCATGCTACCCATAGCACTTCCACTGCTACCGCTGCACTACAACTTAGTTACTGAGACGATGATAACTGATCTACCCAACGACTGACATCCTTGTTCGCCTGTTAGGCTAGAAACCCTCCTGATGTTAAAGCTCTCTCTACAGCTATCCTGTGCTCCCTCTGCTACCTCTGTGCTGCTGCAACAAACTCTGTGCCTCTTGCACCGTTGCAAACACCTTTGTGCCTTCCTGCACTGTTGCAACCTCCTCTGTGCCTCTCACACTGCTGCAACCCTCTTTGCACTGCCAGGAACTATTGTACTCTAGCACTCTCTGCCGCTTCATCCGGATCCGCTTCTACCGACATCCTTCATCCTGCTACTGTCACTTCGATGCTCTCATAGCCGGATGTGATCTAAGAGTTTGGGTACCTAAAGGATCCTGCCCCTCATCTCCTGTAGTCCTTCTGACTACAGCTCGATGTCACCCCACCTCTTCTCTAGAGGTACATGAGCACTCATGGCACAATCGTCATCATCCTCTACCTCCTTTTTCGCCTTAGCTGGTGCTGCCTTGGAGTCAGACGC
>APFE030309304.1:62260-203407 GCA_000404065.3 Pinus taeda
CATGTCATTTAGAACCTTCTCACCCAGTTTTATATTAATACCCATTAATATTTTTATTTTTCTAAGTTTAGACTTAGGAACCCATTAAAAATATTAATTATTTTAATATCTCCTTAACTGCGTGGAATTTTCCCAAACCATTTCTGGGTCTTGGAGATCTCATGTGCTTTAGCCTCTCCACCAATTTTCATGGCTAGAGCACATCTGATGTTACCCCAAATCAACAAATTTGAGTAGGAAACTTTCCCATGCCAAAGGTTTTTATCTACCTCTGCGCAACAAAGTCTAATTGTCCAATAACAATCTGGTTGCTTGTCTTTATTTATTGGATATCTAAGCTATTACATAATTTTAATTTATATGCTTGTGGCCTTTGAAATAAAGTAAATTAAACATCAACAAGCTATTTATGTAATATAAAAGGATGCAGTACATAGTTAAAACTTAACATGGCATTAAAGCTAGCTCTCATTTGCACAGGATGATCTAACAAAATTACTTATGGCATCTGCTTCCCATCATATGTATGAAAATTGTAACACCTTGTTTTCTCCCAATTTGTAAATTTGTAATCATAGTTATGACTTAGTGTCACTGTCAATCGTGGCATAGAGCTTTGGTGATTTTCAAATTATTATGTTGTAATTGTATTTCATCAAGTAATGAAATAAAGAAAATTCCCCAACTAATTGACGCATGGGTGGAGCAGTACTAGCCTCGACACCACAAGTAGGAATCAGTGAGAGGGTTGGAAAATCACCTCGCCTGTTAAGAAACTATGCATAGCCAAAAACCCATTTCGCCAAATGCCAAACTTTGAATTTGAAATTATTTTGCTCCTTCTCACAGTTATGGAAGCATGGAGATGGTGTGGGTAGCTGAAAATGGTTAGAGATGGGTACAAACAGTGCCCATCTCGAGTTTGATTGACTCACGAAATCCCTTGTCAAAGGCCAGGAAAATTGCAGGTTTTCCTTGGCAAGAGAAGGGGAATGCATGTGGGGGTTGAGTGGTCAATTTTTGAGGAGGATAGAGAGGTTGCTGAAGACACGGAAAGTGGAAGGGAAGAGTTTGTAGAGAGAAGAGAACACCCACGAGTGAAAAAGGAGCTGATTCACAAGTGGCTTTTTCTAATAGTTTTTGGCAGATAGAACTTCCTAGGGTAGTCAAAATTCACACCCAAATGGTGTTGAATCCAATTGGAGACCATCCCTAAGTGTGTTTGGGTAGGTTAACTCTCGAATTTGATTGCTAATTCAGTGCAAGAAAGCCCAAACCCGAGTTGGCAAAATTGGGGTTGCGAATTTGATGCTGGTCAGGTCGAAGAACAAGCATTGAGAGGGGAGGTTGTTGAGGGACTGCATTGGCAGAGAAGGGACTCCCTTGTGTAGCTATAACCAGTTGGGAACTAAGTCACATGACATGATGATACAAGCCATGGAGGACATGGAAGTGCGAATGTTCAACACGAGACATGGTGACCTTGGAACAGGACACAGAGGACACGTTACACACATGAATTTGTTATATATATTAAAAAATATAAAAAATAGTAAATTACACATTAAAGTATAAAATATGGAAAAGATTCATTGTTGTTAGAACTTAGATACTGAAAACATTTAAAATTTTACATGATCATGATACAAATTCAATCATACAAATTTTGCTCTTGAGCTTGTTGTTTTGCTAAAACAATGGTTTTTCATCGTTTGAAGCTATTGTTGTAGCCTTACTTTTAGTAGAAGCACTAGCAGCCCCTGGAGAAAATGGAGGGGGAACAACATCTGTGGGGGAATTCCTCCCTGTTCTTGAATTTTTTCTGTTGTCATTCACGATTGAGCCATGATTTCTGTGAAATGAGGAAAACAATAGATTACTATAGGAAAAAGGTTGAAGATTGGTGGACAAAGCCACTTGCACAACATTTGGAATCCCTTCTAACTACAGAATAACCCTCAGTTGCATGAAAAACCTCTGACACCTCCCAACTTGTTGAGTGAAATGAACTCGAATGAGAGGGAAAACAAGTTTTTATGTGCAACATGCCTCTTTTATAGAGGACACGGTGAGGACATGTGTCGAACACCTGTTTGGCACTTGTCCTCGTGTATTGCTGTCTGACACATAGGATAACAAAACAAGCCTAGTTTGGAGGTGTCCTGTAACTTAGCTGGGAAGGCATTTGGACAATTCCTGGAAGTCCTAGCCCCGTGGATAGAGGGTGATTGCCATTGTTTGCCTATGAACGAGAGTAGCTTTCACAACTGGAAATTTCCTTGAGAACTTGAGTTTCTCCCTTGGTGGTATTATGGCTTGGATAGGGGGTGGCTAGATATGAGCAAGAATATGCACAACTGAGCCTATGGTTGGGCGGAAAGGCACACACTTGTAGGTAGAACATTCTAGATAAGTATTTGCATTAGTTTTACACTAAGTCACTTGACAAGGGGCTTCAGGATTCGTAGGATTCAGGATTCGTAGTGTCGGATTCGGACACATTGACCCCTCGGAACATGACACGTAGGATTCGTTATATATATATATATAAATATTAGTATATATATATATCTATATATGAAAAATTAGATATTTCTTACACAAATTTTAATTAACAAGAGGAGGGCTTGTTGCCCCATGATTTGCCCACCAAGAATAGGGCTTCTTAGCCCCCCTGTCTCTAATCACATCATAACCTCCAAATCGACCACTGCTAGTGGAAAACTCTGCAAAGGCATCCTCCACCTCATCAAGCAATGCACTATCCTGAAAAATCCGCCTGAATGCCTCTTTCCTCCCTTGTGAGATTTCACCATCCATGTGAGGAGGGAATCTGCGGGAAGGTCCACCATTCAGCCACTCATGGCTGTAGTATTTGGGGTTCAATGAGTGAGCCAAACAATGTAAAGGTGTGCAATTCTTGTCCCATCTGTTGACAAGAATATCACATATAGTATCACAGAAGGCCTCTGGTGATGTCTCATACTCGGGGCACTCACTCTGTAGAATAATGCTCCTCATAGACTCAATCATGGAATCCCATCCCTCATAAACCTCTCCTAGGATGTGTTTGTCTGTATCTGCAAATCGAAGCAAAGAAATGATAGGGTCCATGATCCGAATAATTAAATCTACCCTCTCCCACCAAGCATCATCTAGCACTATGTCCTTCACTCTTTTAGAGGCTACCTGATCTGTCTTTCTCCAAACAGACCAAAACTCAGAAATAACCATGGACCCAAGAGCAGTCTTGACCTCCCTCAACCTCTTCAACATCATGAATGAAGAGGCAAACCGTGTATCAGCAATCTTCAACAATGATAGATTGGTGTACTTCCTGTAGATAGTGAGGGCATTTGTATGATTTTGCACAAAGTTACAGATATGTCGTGCATCCTCAATAATGTTACCGCACATCGGAAGCAATGGATTTCAGTGCTAAGTTCAATGAATGGACAATGCAAGGTGTCCAAAACACTTGTGAATATTTAGCTTCCACAATCATGCCAACAACCTTGCAAACAGGTGCATTATCTGTAATGATTTGCACACAAGAATCAACACCTACATCTTCAATAACTTTAATAAATAACTCACCAATAAATTGTGCGTCCTTGTATTCTCCAAGTGTATCTATTGCTTTCATGAAAACTGGACCATTCAAGGAAGACACCATGAAGTTGATGATTGGGTGTCGTGCTGGATCTGTCCATCCATCAGAAACAACGCTAACTCTAGATGTTGGCCATGATGCTACAATAGGCTCAAGCATTTTTTGCACCTCTTTTTTTGCCTTCGTCAACAATGTGGCTCTCAGCTTCTCTGACCTAGGAGGCACATACCCTGATGGAGTCCCTTGAGTTAGAGCTCGGCACATCTCAATAAATAGAGGTGAGCGTGCAACATTAAATGATATGAAGTTTTGATAGAAGAAAAAGGCAATGGTGAGATCAAGTTTTTCCCGTCTCTCTTTTTGGAAAATCTTGTCCATTGGACCAAGTGCAATTGCTCTTCTTTTTGCTGCTTGTCCCCCAATAGAACTCTCAAATGGAAATTTGGTGGTGGCTTTCCTAAAAAATGGAAGGGGGTCTTCATTCTTGGGTTTTCTTGATTTTGAAGCCACATTTTCCATACCAATAGTGGATTCCTTTTCCAATTCTTTTCTTTTTTTGTAAAGGAACAACTTTACAAGCTCCAACCCCACAACCTGGTAAAGCCAACAAATGTGCTTTCACACGGAAATATGTACTTTTGAAAGCAATGTGACAAAAGTTGCATCTGCATTGCACATTGTCTCCTCCCTTCCCCTTGGTGCTTGTCCCATCCTCTCTTGTGATATACTTCCATAATGGATATTTATCAATGTTGTCTCTAGGTCCTCCTCTTCCCTCAACATTACTTGTAGCAGACTCTGATGATATTGGAGGAGGAGGAGCATCTCCAATGGAGACATTCTTTCCCTTTCTTTGCCCCCTAACTGTTGCCTTTGATTGAGCCATGAATACTGTAAAAGAAATGAACAAAACATGCACAAATTTGTAAACAAAAAATCATATACAAACTGCTGTAATAGAATAAGAAATGCAAAAAATGGAGCTGAAATGCACTTACCTGGTGCTTGAATCTCCTTGCCGAAAGCTCTACTCCCTTAGCTCCGTGCTCCAAACCCTTCTCTCCTTGCAAACAACTCAAACAATGCAGCACAAATGACAAACAAAGTGAAAGAAATGAAGAAATGCGGCCTTTTTTAACCCGCGGCAGTCACTTTTTTGGGATACGAATCCCAAAATCGGGATTCGTTGGCCAAGCACGGGATTTGTACAAGATTCGTACGAATCCTAATAGGACACGTCGACTCCAAGTTTATGCTACGATTTTTAGGAGAATCGTATCGGACACGCAGGATTCGGGTTCGCCGGGCTATATGGACGAATCTAGTTACTTAGGTTTTACATTGATGTTCTCCAACTATTTATATTTATGACATAATGTCTATTACTATGTTATTTATCATGTATGACTATTTGATAGTAATTTTGACATACATATATACATACATATATATAGGCCGAATAAATAGGGCTAGTGAAAGGTATTTTTGAAGATGCCATTGAAAACTTGGACTTGGTTTGTGGATAGGTGTCATACCTAAAATCTGGCATGAATTAGCTTAATGACAAATCCCACAGGTGGCATAATAAATTCATGAGGGAGGACTCAACAAGCTTGAGTTCTCATAAAACATTTGATGTTGTATTGTAATATATGCTATTGCATTCAATTCTTCCTTGAAATTCTATTCAAGGGGTCAGTTTAGACTCTTGAGCTCTGGGAGCGTGGTAATGCTCCTAAGGTTCACCCCTTTGTTGTCATAGTTTTCCTCAAATACTTTCCTATAGCTAGGTGTAATTCTGGGTAGGAGAGTTTTAACCTTGTGTGTGGGATTGACTAGATTTATGGGTGCTCCAACCTTCATCTTTTGAGAATTCTTATATCTCATGAATTTTAGAATCCTAAGGGTTTCTCTACCACTTTAAGAGTCCTTGGTGCATATCTAGCCCATATAATCAAGCTTGCGGAGTGGCATTTCCATCTCTTAGGACTAAGTAATTGTATAGTTGCACAAGCCAACCTTGTATTCTAGGGAGATGGCTCTAAGCAAGAATGGTTGAAGGCTAACATTTGGCAAGTTGCATTCCCATTCGATGTATATGGGCACCACACGCACATACTACAAATCTCTTTATTGCAGTGATGTATGATGGTATCAATCACATGTTGTGTGGGGTGCCTCTCTCTCTCTCTCTCTTTATATATATATATATCTATATCTATATATATATATATATAAGTCACTTGACACGTGGATTCAGGATTCGACGGATACGGGGATTAAGTGTTGATACGACACCTTGAACCCGGATGGAATAGTACTGACAGAAATATATATAATATATATATATTAAAAATTAGATATTTCTTACACATTCTCATTAATGATACAAATTCATTGATTTCAAACATAGATCTTCATCTACATGTAAGTTTTACTGTTTACAAAGTAACATTGTGTATAGTACATAGTACATACAAATACAATTGTGACATAAATTTATAAATCATGATTCATAATACATATTCAATTCATCAATGATCAAATAGGAGAAAGACAACATAGTAAGATAAAGATACTGACAACTGTAGTTTTCTCATTAAGTCATCAATAATCAAAATGTGTTACATAGGTAGTGCAATGCCAATGGCAAATAGAAATATTAAATAGCAAATACAAAACAACTACAAGTATACAAGCCTCAAAGCAGTAGGTAGCTCATGACTCATGAGTCATCAATCCTCATAGTCATCATCAAAATCAACATCACTGTCCTGATCATCATGGTCACCAGTACCATTGCTCTCCTTTGCTGCATCCTCCTCCTCTGTATCCAAATTCATCTTTGCATTTGCTGGTGTGGAGGATGACCCTTCTACAATATCACCATCATCAAATCTGACAGGCTCTAGCACTGGATCGTTGAGATCCATGTTGGCCAATGCCAACTCAACACTGCTGTCTAGACCCATATCATCAAGAAAGACATACCACATCTTTGTCTTTCCCTTCAACCACTCTTCCTTCCACCTGTAAATAAGACGAAGGTTGGTGTGCACATACACCATTGTCTCTGCCCTGGATTGCTCAAGCCTGCTCTTCTTGACACTATACAAATTCCCATATGTGCTCCAATTCCTCTCGCAACAAGAGGATGAAGTCACCTGTGAGAGGAGCCTCATGGCTAACTGCTGTAGAGGAGGGCTTGTTGCCCCATGATTTTCCCACCAAGAATAGGGCTTCTTAGTCCCCTTGTTTCTAATAAGATCATATCCTGCAAATCGACTAGTGCCAGTGGAAAACTATGCAAAGGCATCCTCCACCTCATCAAGGGATGCTCGATCTTGAAAAATCCGCCTGAATGCATCTTTCCTCCCCTGTGAGATTTCACCATCCATGTGAGGAGGGAATCTGCGGGAAGGTCCACCATTTAGCCACTCATGGCTATAGTATTTTCGGTTCAATGAGTGAGCCAAAAAATGTAAAGGTGTGCAATTCTTGTCTCATCTGCTGACAAGAATATCTTGTATAGTGGTGAAGAAGGCCTCTGATGATGTCTCATGCTCGGGGCACTCTGTAAAATAGTGCTCCTGACATACTCAATCATGGAATCCCATCCCTCATAAACCTCTCCTAGGATGGGTTGGTCTATATCTGCAAATTGAAGCAAGGAAATGATAGGGTCCATGATTTGAATAACTAGATCTACCCTCTCCCACCAAGCATCATCTAACATTGTGTTCTTCACTCTTTTAGAGGCTATCTGATCCGACTTTCTCCAAAAAGACCAAAACTCTGAAATAACCATGGCCCCAAGAGCGGTCTTGACCTCCCTTAACCTCTTCAACATGATGAATGAAGAGGCAAACCGTGTATTCACAATCTTCAACAATGATAGATTGTTGTACTCTTTGTAGATGGTGAGGGCATTTGTATGGTTTTGTACAAAGTTATGGATATGCCGTGTATCCTCAATAATGTTACCAATCCAAAACACATTAAAATCAATAGATTTCAGTGCTAAGTTCAATGAATAGACAATGTAAGGTGTCCAAAACACTTGTGGATATTTAGCTTCCACAATCATGCTAATAGCCTTGCAAACAGGTGCATTATCTGTAATGATTTGCACACAAGAATCAACACCTACATCTTTAATAACTTTAATAAACAACTCACCCATATATTTTGCATCCTTGTATTGTTCAAGTGCATCCACTGCTTTCAAGAAAACTGGACCATTCAAGGAAGACACTATGAAGTTGATGAGTGGGTGTCATGTTGGATCTATCCATACATCGGAAACAATGCTAACCCCAGAGGTTGGCCATGATGCTTTAATCGACTCAAGCATTTTTTCCACCTCTTTTTTTGCCTTCGTCAACAATGTGGTTCTAAGCTTCTCTGATCCAGGAGGCACATACACTGATGGAGCTTCTTGAGTTAGAGCTCGACACATCTCAATAAATAGAGGTGAACGTGCAACATTGAAGGATATGAAGTTTTAATAGAAAAAAAGGCAATGGTGGGATCAATCTCTTCCCGTTTCTCCTTTTGAAAAATCTTGTCCATTGGACCAAGTGAAATTGCCTTTCTTTTTGCTGCTTGTCCCCCACTAAAACTCTCAAATGGGAATTTGTTGCTGCCTTTCCTCAAGAATGGAAGGGGGTCATCATTCTTGGCTTTTTTTTATTTTGCAGCCACATCTGCCATACCAACATTGGACTCTCTTTCCATTTCTTTCCTCTTTGATAAAGGTACCTTTGTACAAGCTCCAATCCCACAACCTGGTAAAGCCAACAATTGACCTTTCACACAAAAATATGTGTTCGTGAAAGTATTGTGGCAATAACTTCATTTCCAACTCACATTGCCTCCTCCCTTCACCTTATTGCTTGGCCCTTGCTCTCTTGTGACATATTTCCACAAGGGATATTTGTCAATGTTACATTGAGAAGGAAGTCTTCCCTCAACATTACTTGCAACAGACTCTGATGAAATTGGGAGAGGAGGAGCATCTCCAATGGGGACATTCTTCCCCTTCCTTTGCCCCTTCCCTGCCGCTCTTAATTGAGCCATGAATACTGTAAAAAAATAAACAAAAAATGCACAAATTTGTAAAAGAAATGCATTTGCAAACTGCTGTAATAAAAATGCAAAAATATTAGAGAGAAAATGCACTTACATGTTGCTTGAATCTCCTTGAAAATGCTCCCACACCCTTTGCTCCTTGCTCCTAAAACCCACAACAAAGTAAATGAGTGAATGTGCAAAAAGAAACGAGGAAAGCCCTCTTTAAAAGCCGCGTGGGTCGTTGTCTTGCCGGATTCGAGTCCGGAAATCATTACCTGATCTAGATTCGATTGTGTCCGGATTGGACACTACATGTCACGATTTCCAAACCCGAACCCGTACGAATCGTGTCGGATTCGATGGATTCGCGACACGTGGCCCGTAATACGAATCGGTATATAAAATAGAATAATAATAATATTATAATATAGTACACACATCAAACATCCTTAGTCAATTAATGGTAATGTTAAAAATTAAAATATAAGGATCTCCTTTTACTTTAAGAATTTAACATTACCATTAGCAATAGTAGGGCCATAGGCTTGAATTTTAGATTGCCCCACCAAAAAATTCTTGTTTTCTTTTAAAAATTGTGTTTGGAACGTCCTTGGTAACATTGTACATAATTGGCTAGTTCGGTACAAAATCGTCTGGTTTGGCGAGAAAAGGTTGGTTCAGTATCGAACTGGCCATTTCTAGTTCCAGACCTTGAAACAAATTGGTTTGACCCCCAAATCGGTCAGACTAGCAGGTTCCATTCATAGTTTTAAAAACCGGCCGGTTTGAACCAGAAATTGGTTGGTTCATTGGGCGACCGGGTCAAACTAGACAAAAAACCCGATTTATGGGCCTATTTCGCCAAAAAAACACAAAAATCGGTCCAAACTGACCGGTTTATTGCCAAGCTAGCTACGGACCCCACAAAATGCATTTTTTTGAGTTTTGTTGCCGTTTTGAGGGAAATTTGTGGTTGTTTCCCTACAAAAACAACCCGTCTAAGAAAAGCATGTCTCCCCTCTCATTTTCCTCACACATATCAACCCTGGCAACACTAGTAATCAATGCCAAATGGTAATGTTAAATTCTTAAAGTAAAAGGATGAACATTTCCTTTATTTTTATTTTTCATCCTTTTACTAAAATTTTTAACATTACCATGAAATGACTCAGGATGTTTGAGAGTGGTTTCAACCTCATTGGATTTCATATGGAGAAACTAGAATTTTAGAGTTCACTCAAAATTCAGCAGACTTAATGGTTTTCAGAATTTCATGGTTTTGGGGTTTGCAATGTTTCCATTTGATTCTATCATGCATGAGGGTATGAGATTGGCGTTTGATCAAGAGCATGAAACCCTTTAAGAACCTTGAAGTTGGTGGCATTGATTTTTGAACTTTGTTGATGTTGGTGGTATTGATTGTTGAACTCCTCTACCACGGCCTCAAAGGAAAATAATTGGTTAGCAATGCTAAGCTTTTTCTATCACATTATAAGGCCGAGGAGATGAACCCTTCACTCGAACCAAAATCACTAGCTAGGCATGTTAAACTTCAATTTCTATCATATTATAAGGTTGAGCAATCCAAGTCTAAAGACTTTGAGTGAGATGATGTTTATGTATCTCTTGCTGATGATCCCATTTTTAGTAGCGCTGAATCAATGATGAGTTTCATGAGTGATCATGTTGATCAATGATTTGTAGTTTTGATGTCTATTTTTGCTGCTACTACTACCACTATTGCTAAGGTTGCAGAGGAGTTATAGTAGTCCTCAAACACTCAACCAAATTATCTATGTAGCTTGTGTTGATGATCCCTTGTCTAGTAGTGGTGATGAGTTTGATCATGATGAAGAGTGATCATGCTTATCATTGATATGTAGACTTGTAGTAGGTCAGTGACCCCATAGCTTATAACATTGTTTTTGGACTCTATAGGCCATTTATGTTGAAATTTGATGACTAAAAAGTTTCCTGCAATCCCAACCCAGTTTTAATTTCACCTTATCACTTCCATTCAGTTAAATGCCCTTTCCCATAAACATACATTCAACATATAGAATTCTAGAAATGAAATTTTCAGATTTAAACACATGGGACGGTCAACACATGCTGAAAATAAATATGGACATAAACAAAGCAGCAACACACATAAAAATACACAGATTTTTGGTCAACTTAGATCCAGGCAAAACCCCTTCAATCTTCTCCGGGGAAAACCTGTTAGAGAGCTCTTCAAATTTATTTATCTTTCAAGTGTAGGAAAAATATATTTGCAGACAAAACAAAACAACAAAATACAACTTATCTCTTCAACCCAAAACTCCTTGAAAATCGTGCCCACTTTGCCTCGATTTCCATGCCCACTTGAAGCTGAAAATATGTATTGTATGGATACACACTGTATGGATTTCCGTACTGTTGTATGGATTTTTTTTTCATTTTTTTTTGTTTTTCACAAAAACTTCTCTCGAACGGCATGCAACTCACAACATTAAATATTGTTCATACTGTACCTTATGTTGTCTTCTATGCCTTGATTTACGTGCCCAACTTTGCCTAGAAATCACTCCTTCAGCTTGTTGCAACAAATTTCTCCTTCAGAACTTTTCTCCATCTCTCAGCCTCCTTTCTCCAATCTGCTCATGAAGAATGAATGCAGTCTCTTTTCTTTTCCCCCTTTTGTTTCCCTAAATGACTTTTGGGCAACCCTAAGATCTAATGACTCCTATTCATTTAGATCAAGGGACGAGAATAAATGTGCATTTAATTCTCACTTTCTATTTTTTAACTCACCCATTAAATAAAGTGCCCACATTGTGCTTTATGTTTAAAGTCACTTTTCAGTTTATAATTTAACATTGACTTTACCACTTATAAAGTCACTTTCACTTTATAAAGTCACACTTAGGAAAATAATTATTTTGGACACTTTTCCTTAGGTAGAGACTAACCCATGGGAAACCACTTGTCCAAGGTACATTAAAAATCAACACTCCCTCTTACCGAGGAAAGTGTTTCTCACCACACCCATCTTGTCCCTGAAATGGACGTGCTTTCCTCTTGGCAAGGACTTCGTGAGAACATCGGCCACCTGCTCATCTGTTGATATATACTCCAGCTTCACTGCCCCCTCTTGAAATGATATCTGATGTCAATGTGTTTTGACCTGTCATGAAACACTTGATTCTCCGTGAGTTTAATGCAACTTTGATTATCATAGTGAATAACTGTCGGTCTTAACTCTTGATCAAATAGGCCATACAACAACTTGCGAAGCCAAATCGCCTCACAACTAGCCTGGCTAGCAGCCATATACTTAGCCTCAGAAGAGCTCAAAGCAATTGACCTTTGCTTTTGAATGAACCATGAGACAACTGCCGAACCCAATCCGAAGCAACACCCTAAAGTGCTTTTCCTGTCAAAAGCACAACCTGCGCAATCTGAATCTGTGTAACCTGCCAACCTCACTCCATCTCCCCACCTATAGTCCAGACCATAATTAACAGTCCCCTGCACGTAGCGAAGAATGTGCTTTGCAGGGACCCAGTGCACCCTCTTGGGCTCAACCATGAATTGGCTAAGTGTGTTCATTGCAAAGCATATATCTGGCCTAGTGTTGACCAGATACATCAAGGACCCAATAAGTTGCCTATACAATGTGTGATCCACCAAACTAGAATTTGAAGCATGAAGCTTCTTCTAGTTGGTGATCATAGGTGTAGACATGGGTCTACGGTCTGCCATGTGAAATCTGCTCAACACATCCACAACATACTGCCCTTGCCCCAGAAAGATATGCCCCTCTTCTTGCCACACTTCAAGCCCCCCAAAAATTAATGCATTAGCCCAATGTCCTTCATCTCGAACTCCATAGAAGGATCCTCCTTGCAACCACTAATCATTCTCTCTGCCCCAGTAATGAACAAGTCATCAACATACAACACAAGAATGAGCGGATCATCCCTACAACAATGTAGTATAGGTTCAAATCTGCATCACTCTTCGTGAAACCCATCTGCTGCAAGTAAGTATCAATCCTCGAATACCAAGCTTTGGGAGCTTGCTTAAGTCTGTAGAGTGCTCGCCTCAACCGGCATACATGGGTCTCCTGCCCAAGTACCTCAAAGCCATGTGGCTGCTCAACATACACCTCCTCCTCTATAACTCCATTTAGAAATGCTGTCTTCACATCCATCTGATGGATTTGCCAACCCATTTCTGCAACAATAGAAATAAGGGACCGGATAGAAGTGTTATAAGCTACGAGAGCGAAGGTCTCATCATAGTCAACTCCCTCTATCTGTGAGAACCCTATAGCCACAAACCTCGCCTTGAACTTCTCAATGCTGCCATCCGCAATATGCTTGATCTTGTAGAGCCACTTGGAAGTCACAACTGACTTGCCCTCAAGCCTAGGCACCACTTCCCAAACATTGTTCTTAATGATAGAGGCATACTTCTCCACCTTAGCCTTTCTCCATACCTCCTGGCTGGAAGCCTCCTCATAGCTAGTAGGCTTAGAGTCAACAATGCTGGTAGCCATGCTACATAACTGCAAAACCGCTTAGGTGGCACACTCTCCCTGTTCACGCTTTTTGGAGGACGAACGGGCTCTGCTTCCTTCAAGGTGCCTTGAAGCCATTTGGGCCTCCTCTTCCATAAAGAAGCTTCCCCATAGGGAACTTCATCCTCTGCCCCTCAGTCTGGTGACCTTGAAAGTTTGCCAATTGACCCTGGTGTGCCTGTACCAACACCTGTCCTCGAAGAACCTGTACTGGCAACTATGCCTGTGTCCGCTGAAGTGCCATGTGAACTCTGTACTAGTGGACTCCCTAAAGAAGTGCTTGGTGAACTCGCCACTGGTGCCCCAGATGTCACTGACACTGAAGTACCTCCTTTACCAGTCGATCCAGAACCTTAAGGTCTTGTTCCCTGTACTTGACCTCCTTGTTGAGGAGAAGTTTGTGACTCTCTCTCATCATACTCCCGTGATCTTCGATAAGCCCTCTCCTCCTCGAACTTCACATCCCTTCTAATCACCACTCTCTGTTTAGAAGAAATGAAGATCTGATAGGCCTTCGAAGTCTCGCTGTAACCCATAAAGATACCCTTCTCTGCCATGGATTCCTGCTTCGTCCTCTGCTCCTTGGGGATATAAGAATATGTGAGACATCCAAAGATACGAAAATGTCCCACATGAGGCTTCTCTCCAGTGAAAGCCTCCTCCGGAGTCATATTCCCCAATACTTTGTGAGGACTCCTGTTCTGAAGATAAACAACAGTATTGCAGGCCTCAACCCACAAAAACAAAGGCAACCCCTGATCATGAATCATTGCTCTAGCAACCCCAACAATAGCTCTGTTCTTCCTTTCAGACATCCCATTCTGCTGGGGGTTGTAAGGAACTGTGAACTCTCTCCTAATGCCCTCCTGTGCACAGAAGTCAGAAAACCCACCATTGGTGTACTCACCACCATTGTCTGACCTTAAGACCCGAATCTTCCTACCTGTCTGCTTTTCCACAAGAGCTTTGAACTCTTTAAAGCGACTGAAGACCTCACCCTTGGTCTTCAGGAAATATATCCAAGTCCTCTTAGAGTAGTCATCAATGAATATAACGTAATACTCATAACAACCCAAAGACACATGAGACATACAACCACTAACATCAGTATGAATCAAGTCTAGTATACCTGTAGATATGCTGTCGCTCTTTGGGAATGGTAACTTGGTGTACTTGCCCAAAGCACACCCTTTGTAGACCTCATAATGCTCGACATTGAAATCAAGAACTCTAGTAGTGATCTCCCTCAGTAATCTCAAAGCTCCATGATGCATATGCGCCATCCTCTGGTGCCATAAATCGCACAAGTCTCTACTGCTAGTGGTACTAGTGTGAGTGCTACCAGATGTGCTACTCACTAATGCTCCTGCCGACTGAAAACTAAACATGTATAGTTTCCCAGAGCGAACTCCAATCACTTTGGCCGAAGTGATGGAAGCTCCCCTGGGATGCATCAATACCTGCCCTCCTGAGAAAGTGACATCAAGCCCCTTCTCCTCCATAGTAGACATTGAAATCAAGTTCTTCTTCAACTCCGGAACATATAAAACATCCATGATTTTCAAAGGAGGCAAATACTCCCTCTCAGAGGTTAGAGTATCCACACCAACAACTCTCACAATGTGGTCATCTCCTAGTACAATCTCAATATCAAGTGCCCTCTCTGCAAGCTCTGAAAAGAACTCCTGTGCACTCGTCATATGGCAGGAAGCCCCGTTGTCTATGTACCACACATCAGACGATGTGCTCCTACTAGATGTAGAAGTAATAAATGCAAAGTCCTGGTCAAACTGTGAAGCAAACTGCTCCACCTCTGCTGAAGCTGTAGTACACTTCTTCCCCTTGTTCTTCCTCTCAGGACACGTAGCAGTATAGTGTCCCATCTTCTGACATGCCCAACATTTGACTTTGGACATATCCGTATCTTTCTTCTTCTTCTTCTTCTCTTTTCCCTTAGCCCCATCTGATGAGGCCCCTTTCTTGGCCTTCCCTTTGTTCTTCCCCCTGGCTGTCAAGGCTATATCCTCCTTATCTGTGATCTTCACCCCACCACTGCCAGTCTTCCGTATCTCATGCTGCACATAATCATCCCAGAATCTGTCCCAATTGGGAAGATTCTCCCTAGAGGTAACAACATCTCCAAAGACCTCCCAAGACTTGAGAAGTCCTGCTACAACTATCCTGACTAACTTTGTGGGTGCAATTGCCTCACCAATAACAGTGAAATCATCATGTACCTATTTGACCCTGCCAAGATAATGAAATACACTTTCAGACTTTGTCATCTTGATGTTCTTCAATTGTTCTTTGAGTACCATCTCCCTGCTCTCATTGGTACTCTGATAGAGAGTGGTTAGAGATGTCCACATTTGATATGCATATGTATTTCCTCTCACTTGAGGAACCACATGATCCTTCAGACTGTCCATCAAAATCCTTTTTTCCTTTGCATTATGTTTTGTGAATTCAACAAGTTCATTTGCAGTAGTAGGAGGTACAACCACTTGCCGCACTATGTCCCAAACTGCTGCCTCCTCAAACGCTATCTGAATTCTGTCCTTCCAAACTACATAGTTGGATATCCCATCTAGTTTGTCCTCTATCCTTAAGAACATGGCCATGAATGCTGTCCAAAATTTACAAAACCAAGAAAATGGAGAAATGAACTTTTTAGCACACCTTACTGTCCCAAAAGTTCAGTCTGTGTGAAATTTCACCTTGCTGTCCCAAAATATCAGTTGCTGTTCGAAAATTCAGTTTGTTGTCCGAACCACTATTTGCTGTTCCAAACTATTGTCTGCTATTCAAACTGCAATTTTCAACCTGTAGCTCTGATACCATCTTGAAATTTGATGATTAAAAAGTTTACTGCAATCCAACCCGGTTTTAATTTCACATTATCACTCCCATTCAATTAAATGCCCTTTCCCATAAACATACATTCAACATATAGAATTATGGAAATGAAAATTTCAAATTAAAACACATGGGATTGTCAACACATGCTGAAAATAAATATGGACATAAACAAGCCAGCAACACACATAAAAATACACAGATTTTTGGTCAACTTAGACCCAGGCAAAACCCCTTCAATCTTCTTCGGGGAAAAAACCTGTTGGAGAGCTCTTCAAATTTATTTATCTTTCAAGTTCAATAAAAATACATTTGCAGACAAAACAAAACAACAAAATACAAGCCCAAAACTCCTTGAAAATCGTGCCCACTTGAAGTTGAAAATATGTACTGTACGGATACAAACCATACAGACTGTACTGTACAGATTTCCGTACCACTGTACGGTTTTTTTGTTTGTTTGTTTATATTTACACAAAAACTTCTCTCGAACGGCGTGCAACTCACATCATTAAATATTGTTCGTATTGTACCTTCTATCTTCTATGCTTTGATTTTCGTGCCCATCTTTGCCCAAAAATCACTCCTTCAGCTTGCTATAACAAATTTCTCTTTCAGAACTTTTCTCCAGCTCTCAGCCTCCTTTCTCCAATCTGCTCATGAAGAATGAATGCAGTCTCTCTTTTCTTTTCCCCCTTTTGTTTCCCTAAATGGTTTTTGGACAACCCTAAGATCTAATGGCTCAGATTCATTTAGATCAAGGGATGAGAATAAATGTGCATTCAATTCTCACTTTCTATTTTTTAACTCACCCATTAAATAAAGTACTCACATTATACTTTATGTCTAAAGTCACTTTTCAATTTATAATTTAACATTGACTTTACCATCGAATTCAAGCTTCTGTGATCCATAATTTAATTTGGAAACAATTTCAGGAGAAATCACATTGGTAGATTTAGGACGACGCGTTTCAAACCAACTAGTGTGGTTCATCTGGTCCTGATGATGAACCATAATGGTTGGTTCGAAATGCGTCAGCCTAAATCTACCAATGTGATTTCTCCTGAAATTGTTTCCAAATTGACTTTACCACTTATAAAGTCACTTTCACTTTATAAAGTCACACTTAAGAAAAGAATTATTTTGGACGCTTTTCCCTAGGTAGAGACTAACCAATGGGAAACCACTTGTCTAAGGTACATTAAAATTCAACAATTTAGAGCCACATTGATTATGTATTATGTTGCTGATATGTGTTGCACTCTATGCCAATTTGATATATTCACCTTTACATGGTACATAGATGAGCAAACTTTGCATATTTTATCTCTATTTGTATATAGACACTATGATGGGAAGATCAAGGAGTTCCATGACTAGAAGCTGGGATAACTAACTATGGATGTTTAGGTAAACATATTTTTGGAATTGTTGCACTACGTGCCAGATATTAGGGATGAGAAAGTGGAAATCAACACTTTCTTAATGGATTCGCTTAGTCCTACTAGGGCAAAATCGAGTTTGATGAGCCCAAGACTTTGGATGATATGATATGAAAGGCCAAGAATTGTTATGACCAATCAAGACACTGACCAAAGCTATATGTCTTGCAAGAAGAAAGACAAAACTGGATTGGTGGAGGAGATTCAAATTGCAACAATGTAAGCCTTTGGGAAAGGGTGCGAAGATGAATTACCTAACTAAAAGCAAATTCCAACAAATTTACCCCATGCAAAGTGAGATCAAACCAACGGAAATCATGGATGGAAAAATAGGGTACCATAAAAGGGGACCCTTGAAGTGTTGGGGCTATGGAGAAGAGCATCTACTTTGAGATTGTCCCCACGGGCAAGATGACAACAAGAGGCTTTATCAAGTGCAAGAAGCTACTACTGTTAATGATGTAGCATGAGTGATGCCTCAAATTGACATAGCTAGGGAGGACTGACAAGTAGATCACCGGGCATCAATGCTTGAAGTAGAAGGTATAATCACTCAAAGACATATTTCTATTTTGATTGGCCCTGGAGCTTACCTTAGTTAAGTTGGGCCTCAAGTTGTTGATGCTTGTGTCCATAAAAATAAGCACAAGAAATTGTGGCTAGTTCAGCTAGTTGCAGAGACTAAAAGGAAGGTGATTGAGTTAGTGGGCATATGCCTAATTGGAGTTAATTGGTCACACATGCAAGTGATATTGAATATATTGCCCTTAGGTTGATATGATGTTTTTATCAACATGGACTTGTTGGCAACGCACTGGGTCAAGTTGGATTGTTATAGCAAGACCCTAGAATGTGTGGATGCCAATGGACATCTTATGACTCTTAGAGGCATATCAAAACTTGTGAATGCAATACAAATATTAGTGATGCATCTGAAGAAATGCTACAGGAAAGGATGCCAACTACATGCTATTCATGTATTAGAATCCATAGATATCAAAGAGGTGAAGCTCAAAGATTATCTTATATTACAAAAATTCCAAGATGTATTTCCAGAAGAGATACTAGGATTAGCAAGATATGGACTTCTCAATAGAGCTTATGCTAGGAACAATACTACTAGCCCGAGTACCTTATAGGATGAGCACACTCGAGCTGGTGGAGCTAAAGTTGCAGTGAAAAGAGACATTGGACAAAGGACATATTAGGCCCAACATATCCCCCTAGGGAGCACCAACCTTGTTTGTGAAGAAGAAAGACAACATTCTCAGGCTATGTATTGACTATCAATAATTGAACAAAGTGATTATTAAGAACATGTATCCTTTGCCATGGATCAATGATTTGTTCCATTGTATTCTTTGAGATGGGCTTAAGATTGGGATACCACCAAGTCAGGATTAAAGAAGATATTTTCACAAGACGACATTTCCAACCCGATGGACTTACCAATGCCCCGACTGCATTCATGTGCATGATGAACAACGTCCTTAGTAAATACTTGGACAAATTTGCATTGGTTTTCACCGATGACATCCTCATTTTCTCGAAGATTAAGGAAGAGCACAAGGAACACCTTAGGATAGTATTGCAATTGCTAAGAAAACATTAATTATATGCTAGGTTTAACAAGTGTGACTTTTACTAGAAGCAAATTCACTATTTGGGTCATGTGATCTATGAATAAGGGATCATAGTAGATCCTAACAAGATAAAGGCCATGATGGATTGGCTAGCCCTGAGGAATGTCATTGAAGTAAGATCATTCATGGCATTGATAGGTTATTCTTTGATATTCATCCAGATTGGCCACCTAATTACTTCATTGCAGAAGAAAGGAGTGAAGTTTGTCTGGTCAAGTGAATGCAAAGAAAGTTATTAGTAGCTAAAGTATCTCCTTACCAATTCACTGGTATTGAAGATTGCAGATAAGGACAGAGATTTCTTGGTATGCATTGATGCATGCAAGGAAGGGCTAGGAGGAGTCCTCATACAAGACATATATGTAATCAACTACGAGTCCAAGAAGCCCAAAGAGAACGACAAGCATTATGTCATGCACGGCTTATAGCTCATAGCTATTATCCATTCCCTTAAGATGTGATGGCATTACGTGCTTGGCTGCAGTTTTGTATTGATGATTGACCACAATGGGCTGAAATATCTATTTGATTAGGCCCCATTGACTTTCTGACGAGCCAGGTGGTTGGAACTCATTAGCAAATATGATTTTGAGATCTGACACATAAAAAGCAAGGGAAATCATATGGCAGATGCCTTAAGCCACGACATGCAAGTAATTACACATGGCAATGATCAACACTTGAGAGAATGGTTTGAAAATTAAGATAAAAGATGCCTTGCAGAATTATGCACATTTTAAACACGTTGAGGAATTCCTGCATCAAAGGATTGAAAGACCAAGGTGTATAGGATCTTAGTTGACTAAGAATGGATTATTGATGTATCATGATAGGTTGTATATACCAAAATCTGCTAGACTAAAAACACTCATCATTGATGAACTACACAAAAAGGCTTACTTTGAACACCTCGATTATCAAAAGATGATTACAACCATGCAAATGCTATAGGAGTTGCAAAATACTTTGCAAGTTGTTTGGAATGGCAACAAGTTTAAGGTTGAGCATAAACATTTGAAATGCTTGTTACAACTTTTCTGATTTTGAATGGAAGTGGCAAACCATAACCATGGACTTCATTAGAGGGTTGTCGAAGACTGTGAAGCAACATGATGCCATAATGGTAGTAGTGGACAAGCTGAGCAAAGCAACTCATTTTATTCCAATAAAATCCACTCATAAGGCAATTGATATTGCTAAGATCTTCATGAAAGAAATTCTTAGACCTACATGGTATGTCGAAGGTAATTGTGCATGATCGAGATGCTAAGTTCACCTCGAGGTTTTGGAAAGCAGTGTTTGAAGGAATTGGAACATGGTTAGTGTTCAATAGGACTTACCATCCTTAGATGGATAGGAAAACAAAAAGGACAAATCAGATCCTAGAAGGTATGCTTTGCATGTATGTAATGAGTAAACCTGCCAAGTGGGAGGATTATCTACCTTTAGTAGAGCTTGCATACAACAATGGCTACCAAGAATTGTTGAAAATGAGCTCGATTGAGGCACTATATGGCTGAAAGTACAATACTCTGATTAGTTGGGACCACTCGGTGGATCACATTACAATTGGACTTGACATGTTAAAGGAAATGGAATAGGAAGTCTTACAGGTTAAGTAGAGGTTGACCATTGAAGGCGGCCCAAGATCACCAAAAGAGTTACGTAGATAGAAACAAAATCCACAAGGAATTTAAGGTGTGAGATCATGTGTATCTCGAAAGGGTCAAGCCTAAGAGAAGTTCCTTGAGAATGGGAACTTGTGCCAAGTTGGTGCCCTGCTATTGTGGACTGTTCGAGATTTTGGAAAGAGTTGGACTTGTGACATACAGGCTTGAATTACCTTATGATGTTAAAGCTCATGATGTATTCCATGTGTCTTTGCATAAGAAATATGTTTGACTCTAATCACATCATTGGGCTATGATTCAAGTGGAGTCATAAGGAGAATTCTAGCTAGAGCCTCAACACATACTAGATAGGAAGGAGACATTGCTCTGGAACCAAGCCATTGCGTAGGTCAAGGTACATCGGAAGCACTATGGAGTGGATGAAGCCACATAGGAACTGAAGGATGCCATGAAAATGGCATACCTAGATTTCTTCACTATATAAAGTCAATTTGTGAATGATAGAACACTGAGGATGATGTTCCTTTGAGGGGGAGGTGAATGGAACACCTCGTTCTCTACTAGTCTATAATCATAATTATGACTTAGTGTCATTGTAAGGCGCAACATAGACACTGGTGACTTTCTAATTATATGGACCAGATTTTAATTATGTAATTGTATTCCATTAAGTAATTAAATAAGAAAATAGCCAACCAATTTATTGAAGGGTGGCACGCTGGTACTAGTCATGATACCATGAGTGACAATCAGTGAGGGGGTTGGGAAATCACCTCGCATGTCAAGAAAATAGCCATAGCCAAAAGCCCATTTTTCCAAATGCCAAATTTTGAATTTGAAATTATTTCCCTTCTTCCCACACCCAAAATCAATTAATGAAGAAAAATTGGTAGTTGGGCAGTCAACCACTCATAGTTATGGAAGCAAGGAGATGGAGTGGGCAACTGAGAATGGTTAGAGATGGGTACAACCAATACCATCTTGAGTTATGTGATTGACCCACGAAATCCCTTGTCAAAGGCCAGGAAAATCGTGGGTTTTCCTTGGATGGAGAAGGGGAATGCATGTGGGGGTTGAATGGGCAAGTTTGCTAAGTATAAAGAGGGTACTGAAGGCTTGTAAAATGCAAGGGTAGAGTTTGTAGAGAGAAAATAACACCCACGAGTGAAAAATGACTTGATTCGTGAGTGGGTTTTTTGTTGATATTCTTTGGTAGATAGAACTTCCTAGGGCAGTCAACTTGTGCCCAAATGGTGTTGAATCCAATTGGGGAGCATCAATGAGTGTTTGGATAGATTAAATCTTGAATTTGACTGTTAATTGGTGCAGGAAACCCAAACCTAAGTTGGGAAAAAGGGGATTGCGAATATGATGCTAGCTTGGTTGAAGAGAAAGCAGTGAGATTGGAGGTTGCTAAAGGACTACATTGGCAGAGAAGGGACTCCCTTGTGTAGTTACAATCAATTAGGAAGGCATCTGGACAATTCATGGAAGTCCTAGCCCAATTTGTAGAAGGTGACTGCCATTATTGCCTATGAAAGAGAGTAGCTTTCATAGATGGAATTTTCCTTGAGAACTTGAGTCTTTTCCTTGGTGGTATCATGGCTTAGCTAGGGGGTGGTCAGTTATATGCAAGAATAAGTGTAACCGAGCCTATGGTTGGGTGGAAAGGCACACACCTATCTTTAGTGGTATGGAGAACATTCTAGATAGGTCTCTACATTTCTTTGTAATTGATGTTCTCCATCTGTTTATATATCTGATATAGTGTCTATTAAAATGTTATCTATTGTGCATGATTATTTGATAGTAATTTATATTGGCTGGAGAAATGGGGTCAATGAAGAGTATTTCTGAAGATGGCATTGAAAACCTGAACACTTAGTTTGTGATAGGTGTCATAATTGAAATATGGCTTGAATTGGCTTAATGAAAAATCCAACATATGGCATAATAAATTCTTGAGGGAGGACTTAGCAAGGTTGAATCTTCATAGAACATCTAACATGGTGTTGTAATATATTTGCTAATGCATTCAATTCTTCCTTGACATTCTATTCAAGGGGTCAGTTTAAACTCCTAGGCCATGGGAGTGTGGTAATGCTCCTCAAGTTCACCCCTGTGTTGTCACAATTTTCTTCAAATACTTTCCTATGGCTAGGTGTAATTTTGGGTAGGATAGTTGCAACTTTTGTTAGGGATTGGCTAGAATTATGGGTTCTCAAACTTTCATCTTCTAAGAATTCTTATATCTTGTCAATTTTAGAATCCTAAGGGTTTCTTTGCCACTCTAGGGTCCTTCTAGGGTTCATATCTAGCATATATAATCAAGCATGTGCAGTGGCATTTCCATCTCAGGACTAACCAACTATATAGTTGCATAAGCCAACCTTTTATTCTCGAGGGATAACCTTGTTCAAGAATGTTTGAAGGCCAATTTGTGGCGAATTGCATTCCCATTCAGTGTAATGGGTACCACATGCACATACTTGTGCATATAGAGATCTCTTTATTACAAGGATGTTTGATGGTATCAATCACCTACTATGTGGGATGACTCATTCTCTCTCTCCCTCCCTCTATGTGTGTGTGTGTGTGTGTGTGTACTTGCATTGCCCCTTTTGTCAATTTTATGGTTCTAGCAACAAGGCCACCATTGAGTTTGTTTCACTTTGTGATTTTACCAATCTAATAGAGTGATATTTGAGCCTATTTAAAATTCAAATAACATTTGTAGTAGGATACATCCAAAAGGATGTGATTTGGACTTCTATTCATTTCATATATAATTGGAGTGTTGTTTGAGGTTTTTACTACTTTCCTCATTTGTGCCAAATTCATTCTATCGCTTTGAGAGTATGGGGCAACTCCTGACCACTCGGAATTGAGCTCGCAACATAGGGGTGAGATAGTCGATGGCTCTTGATTTCTGTCACACTACACATACACATAGATAGATAGATACATACATATCCATATTTTGAAGATGGTTGTCATTTATTAGTCAGTGGCAAGTGCACTTGTGGAGTTGTGCGGTTGAGTGATCCTTTTATTTTATTTTATTTCACAATTGCCATATGCCTCTACCATGAAGAAGTTCCCTTACAATACTCCAACAATACTACTTAGTGACCCAAATTGCATGGCAAGATATTACTATGGAAATGGAATCCGTTATGATAACTTATAAGTCCTCCATGTCACTTGCAAGATTACCATTGACATGATACCCTATTGGTGAATCCCTTTCTTCTAGCAATAAAAGAAAGCAAGAGCCAATCCTCATCTGTCACTAAGGAAGGCTCTTTTGACACAACATGTAATCTATGTTGCTGTAGAATACCTTATCTAGGTGATACAGAGTCCAAGACTTGGCTTGTAATGTAAAAAAAGACTCCTTGGAGTGTTATATCAACCTTGTATTGCATGAATTTCTCCTTTTGCCAACATCGAGGAAGAGAGGTAGCATGTCTCCCATATCGCTCTGGAAGGAAGTGTCGCGGTGATACATTTAGCCTTTATCACAAAGAAATGGATTTTTGAAGTGATAAGCTCTCTCTTTCTCTCTATCTATTGACCCAAAAGATGACCTCGTCCCTAAGAATGCACCTAGAGGAATTGAGTTCATTACAAAAATGGTTGGGTGATACAAAATGGGCATATTTAAAAGATACCATTAGGCTTTAAAACTCTACTCACATGTAAGCGTCTCCATTCAAGGGAAGCCCTTGATGCCTGTAAAAAATGTTATGTAGACACATATTTTCATTTTGAATGTCTCTCTATGAACATTTTATTGTGCATGAAGATTTTAATGGGACTAAAGCAATGGAAGTTTATTTTGATGCCAGTGCTTCCCCTCATTGACACTGAGCTTGTAAATCTAACCCTTGTTTACTCCATAATGTACAAATACCATCTCCATATCCAATAAGTGGGAAAGAAATGGTACAAAGTATTGTGGAGAAGAATTGTTATAAACCTTGCGCCTTAAAATGATAAGAAACCAATAATTACAGTCCACTTCGAGGGGAAAACTTCCTTTTAAAATGAATACATTATATAAGACAAGATTTGATGATCCTAAGACTAGGTCTCAATATATATCTATATATATATATATATATAAGCGAGAAGGGGTACAATTATAATAAAATGGAACCATGAAAGGTTTTAGCTTACATAACAATATAAAAATAGAAATGTAATCACTCAATATTTAGGGCATAATAAGGGGTTTTAGAGTTAACATGGGAATTAACATGCCCTTCCCCTTCAAACAAGTGTTGTCCTCAACACTTGACTATTTCTAGGTTTTGTGCATGCCATAAACAACTCATCTTCCCATGTTGTCTCTTCCATTGGTAGGTTCTTCCATTTGATATGGTACTCAATAATTACTCGATTTCTCAGTTTCTTAATCCTTGTTTCTAGTATTGTTTTTGGTTCAAGCATGATTTTCCCTTCTTCATTAAACTTTAGTAAAATAGTCTGGATTGGGATCTTTCAAGCTTGTCAACAATTACTTTCTTTAAGCAAGAAACATGGAAGATTGGATGTACTCGTGAAGATAGAGACAACACTAATTTGTAAGCCATACTTCTAATCCTCCACAACACCTTATAGGGGCCATAATACCTTGGTGCTACTTTCTAATTTCTTGTCCTTATTTTGTTGCTTGAGGGACAACTATTTATATGGTTGTAGTCTCACAAATACTCAATCACTCACTTCAGATTCCATTTCACTACGATGCTAACCTGTTTGTTGTTTCATCTTATTTTGTGGTATAACTTGTTGAAGAATGTAACTAGGTTCGGTCTTTATAAATTGTATTCGAGTCATAATGAAATGTTTTAGGTCAAAGTCCCCATTGAGGACTTATAGGTCTTGTCTTAAGTCATTAGAGTCATTGTCCATTAAAAGAGACCCTTCTTGGGCTTTTGAATCATGTAAAAAGATTTATTACTGGGTCAAGTAAACTATTAGTCACCTCCACACCAAGTCGGCATCAAACAGGGTAATTTGACCTCACGAAAAGGTTATATATACTAGCAGTTTGAATTCATTTGGAGACACTCACTCACAAGTTCGATATCGAAGAGAAGAAGGCAAAAAAGGTGCATAAATCCAAGAGAAGAAGGAGAATTGCTGGAAAGGACAAGATTGAAGATTTTGGGTCATCTCTCTCTCACGTGTGGATTTTCTGGTCTACTACTGGAGGGTCAAAGTGCTGTTGCTAGATCGGAAGTCTTTCTGCTGGGTCGAAGTTTTTGCTGGGCTAACTGTTGGGTTGAAGTTGCTCCTGCCAGGTCGAAGTTGTTGCTGAAAAGGTTATCATCTACTGAAGGACGAAAGGGTTGACTTGGTGTGGAGGAAGTCTGTGTCTAGGTCAAGAAGTCTTGGATTATCTCGTTAAATTATTAAGAGTTGTTGACTGGGTTTTCCCTTAGATAGGGGTTTTTCCCTTGCTGTTCGCCTACATCTGGTGCCTGTGATCTTTGTGCTATTGTTTTGGTAATTGCTTGATGAACTAAAGATAAAAGAGGAACATAAGAAAACATAAGAATATCACAAGTAATTATCAATATAAAAAAAATCTTTTTGCCTTTCCAATTTTCTAACATAACCAAATTGTCCTTAAATAGTTTGAGAACCTCTTGTTGGTGTCATATGTGGCCCCCTACTGCTAGGGCCTTTATAGTCCCTTTCAGGGGTGATGTGATGATGGAGGAGGATATCCATAAAGTGCCTTAAATGGTGGCATTTTCGATAAAGAATGGAAGGATGTGTTATACTACCATTCTGCGAAGGGCAACCACTTGACCCATTGTGTCCTTTTATCAGATGCAAAGCAACCTAGATATTCTTCCATACATCTATTCACGATCCCAATTTGTCCATCAAATTGAGGATGGTAAGATGAGTTGCAAGCCGATTGAGTACCCAAACAAGAAAATAATTTAGTCCAAAAATTTCCAATGAAAATTGGATTTCTATCACTTACAATAATCTTCAATATTCGATGTATATTTTGTACTATTTCTATGGATGCTTCTGCCACTGTACCACTTGTAAAAGGATGAGAAAGAGAGCAAAAATGGGTATACTTTGTCATTCAATCTACCACTACTATAATGACATTCTTTCCTTCAAATTTGGGTAAACCTGTAATAAAATCCATTGAAACTTCTTCCTAACACTATAACTCGATATGGCTAATGGTTGTAGGAGCCCCGGGGTCTTCGTTGCCTCTCCCTTATTTTGATGGCATACAACACATTCAACCACAAACTTTTGCACATCAGCTTGAAGACCTTCCCAAAGAAATTTTTTCTTGATCATATGGTATGTCTTTAAGAACCTTGAATGTCCTCTTACAAGAGAAGTGTGTAATTCCAAAAGTTTTTTTTTTTGTTTTTGTTAGAGTTGAGAATTCTTACATAAGTATAAGCAATCTTGATACCATGACAAAGCATTCTTCCACACAAATTTTTCTACTGCATTGGGTTTCTCCTATGGATGGTGAATGATCTTGCATATCTTCTCATCTTGCTTCCATTCTATCCTTGCTTCTTCCACCTAGTTAGATTATGGAACGAAAATAGTTCATAGGAAACCCTTTGTGTCTTCCTTTTTCCTTGAGAGTGCATTTGCGGCAATATTTTGTTTTCTCTTTTTGTAGATAATTTCAAAGTCATAACCCAACATCTTTGTAACTCATTTTTGTTGTTCTTTTGAAGACAGTGTTTGTTCCAAGAAGTGTTTCAAACTATCATTATATTTTTTTACTTTAAAGTGTCTTCCTATTAAGTAGGGATACCATTTCTTAGTTGCATGTAGTATGGCCAATGTTTTTTTTCATAGATGGGTCTGAGTAAGTTTTTTCCTTTAAGTTCGTTGCTTTCAAAGGCAAGGGGCCTTCCCTCTTGCATCAAAACTGCACCAATGCCATGGCTTGAGGCATAACATTCCACAATGAAATTTTTTGTGAAGGCAAGTGTCGCCAAGAGGGGAGTTGTACACATATCCTCTTTTAGTGTTTCAAAAGCTTTGGTTGGTTCTTTAGTGCAAGAAAATTGCTTCCTTTTTCAATAATTTTGTTATAGGTGTTATTTGACCATTATTTTTGACATTTACGTTTTTCAAAAGCTTTGGTTGCTTCTTTATTCCAAGCAAATGCTTTCTTCTTCAATAATTTTGTTAGAGGTGCTGCTATTTGACCATTATTTTTGACAAACTTGCAGTAATATCCCATCAATCCTAAAAATCCTTTGAGTTTCTTCAAGGTCTTGGGGGCTGACCATTCCCTAATAGCTTTGATTTTGTTAGGGTCCATTTTGACATTTTCATGGGATAGAATATGACCTAAATATTCCACTTCTTGAACCCCTGAGGCTCACTTGGAAGGCTTTTCATATAGTTGTTACCCTTACAATAGTGTTAAGATCTTGTCAACATGCTATACATGTTCTTTCCAAGATTTGTTGTAGATTATAATGTCATAAAAAAACACTAACATAATTTTTCTAAGGGAGGGTTTGAAAATAGAATTTGTTAAGCTTTGAAATGTTGAAGGTATATCTGTAACTCCAAATGGCATAACCAAAAACTCATAATGACCTTCATGTGTTCTAAAGGTTGTTTTGGGAATGTCATCTTGCCTCATTCTGATTTGATGATATCTAGAACGAAGATCCAACTTAGGAAGGGAAATTGCTCCATGCAATTCCTCTAATAATAAGAATAGGAAACTTATCTTTGATTGTCATTTTGTTGAGTTTTCTGTAATTTGGACACATGCCATGAACCGTCCTTATTTATAACCATCACCACTAGTGAAGACAAGGCACTCTCGCTAGGTTGAATGATGTCAGCCTCTAATATTTCTTGAACCATATGCTTATGCTCTCTCTTATGTTGTATGGATATATGTAAGGCCTAATGTTAGGTGGTACACTTCCAGTTTGAAAATGAATAGCATGGTGATCATCTCAGGTGGAAGAATCTTAGGTATCTCTCCAAATACCTTGGAATGATTGATGATTGATGACCTTTTTCTTGATATACCTTTGAAATTTGAGCCCTTTTGAATTTGGAAGTTTGGTCTATAGTACTCTGATATGTCTTGTATGAATGGATGGCCTGTTTCTCAAAATATCTTTGAAATTTGAGCCCTTCTAAATTTGGAAGTATTGTTCTATAATACTTTGATATGTCTTCTCTACAATTCCATGGGTCTTACCATAATTTGATGTGCCAAGTGAAAGTTATGGTAACTTTCCTAAAAGTTACTGAAATTTGGCCTCTTCCCAAGAGAAAGCTTGTATAGTGTGCCACATGTCCAATTCTCCAAATATAATATGAATTTTTTACCTAAGGTACTTGTTATGACTCCTCAGGTCTCTGCAAGTTTCACAATTTGAGGTGTTGCAGAAAAAAAGATATAGCAAAAATGCCAAGCTCACTTGTTTGAAATTGACTTTAGAACCTTTCACAAACTCTATATTCCTCAGGGAATATCTATGAAAGTATAGTGGCCCAAAATATGAAATTGTTACTAGGTGTTTTTCAAGATGTTGTTTGAATATTTCTAAACTTTCATGTTCTAAAGCTTTCTAGAAAAGAAATTATAGTGAAAATTCCATGATCACTTGTTTGAAACTGGTTTCAAGATCATCTAGAAACCTTAAATTCCACAAGGTATATTTTTGAAAGTATAAGTCAACCATAATCTGAAATTTTTACCAGATGTACTTTGCGACGTCTTCTCGATTTTCTCCAAATTTCATTGTTTAAAATGGACTGGAAAAAATTATAGCAAAAATGCTGAGAAGACTCATTTGAAATAGATTTCGGAACCAATCTCAAACCCTATTATCCATATAGCATATACCTCTGAAATTATAATGACCCAAAATCCGAAATTTTAAACAAATGTTCCCTAAGATCACTTCTCAATAGGCTCAAAGTTTCGCCATTTGAAACATCTCAGAAGAAAAGTTATAGCGAAAATGCCACAATGACTTGTTTGAAGTAGTAAAACCCTAGGTTTGCATGCTCTGATACCAAATGTTATGAACTGTGCTTTAAAAGTGATGGAAATGAATAATTACAGTCCACTTCAAGGGGGAAACCTCCTTTTACAATGTATAAGACAAGATTTGATGATTCTAAGACTAGGTATCGTTAGTGTATATGTGTATATATATAGGAGGCAAAGGATACAATTATAATAAAATAGAGCCATCCAAGGTTCTAGCCTACATAACAATATAAGATAAGATAAGATAAGATAATTTTACTAATGTCCAACAAATGACCATAATAGGTCAAAGGGATTGTCGGTTACAATGATTACATCATGCCAAGTCAGTGGACCAAACGGTCCCCTTTAACATTTCTTTTTAAAGAGCAGAAAATACATCTATAAGCTAAGTAAATGTAAATGTAGAAGCTAGAAGCTCTTGGCTTCGAAGCAAAGCACTCGATGAAGCAGAAAAGGAGAAGGAGAAAAAAGGAGTCTCCTGTCCAGTTCCTACTCCTAACATCCAAGGTCGATAGAAGAAAACTGAGAGAAGCTTGTCAAAGTCTGCTGTCCTGTAGGCATACTGGGCTGTCGCCTAGAGGTTCTAGGGCGCCTCCCAGGGGTGGATCCAATCCTGGAGCGCTGGTGCAGTCTGGTGGGTCGCCCCCCCGGGACCGCACTGATCCGGTCTTAGTGTCTGTGGGTCGGTCAATGGTACTTTTGGTGCCCTGCGCTGATGGTAGTGCCCTAAAGAAGTCCGTGATCTTCTGCGTGGTGTCCGATCTGGTGGGGGGCTGAAGAAAACGGGCCCGAAATTTGAAGGCCTCCTGGAGATAAAGTGCAAGGCATCTCGGATCAACATATCTGAGGAAGCTGGTCAAAGTCTAAGAAGATCTGAAGAGACAATGGAAACGACCTCGAATATCGTAATAAGCAGGGCATCCGAAGATGAAGTGTCTCTGTCTCTATCTCCTGTAAGTGGCAGAGCTGGCAAATCCTATTTGCCCTATCGATGTGGTGATCTGTCTCCACTCGGAGTCTGTGAGACCCAACTCTGTGATAACAATAGAAATGTAATCATTCAATATATAGGGCTTAATAAAGGGTTTTAGGGTTAACATGGGGCTTATATAGGGCATAACAAGAATAGTGAGAAACAATAACAGCATCAATGTAAACAAAAAGTAAGTAGGCATCTGTAGAGACTAAATAAAAGATGCAGGGGAAAGATGCAACAAAACTAAGAATTTATTGAGTTGGAAAAGGAAGCAAGCATGTAGCAGCAAGTATGGCAAGAATATTAGGAGCTCCCGCAGACATGTTCACAACTTCACAGCAAGTACGGCAGGCTTATGTGTTTGATGTATAAATGTTGTCCACTTCGAGTTTTTTTCTTAGTGTTCACCTTCCATATGGCTTTGTGTCTGCGAACTTTCAAATCTGTATGCAATTTTTCCCCATTTTCACCTGCATTACTTTTTCAGGATTTCAGCATGCTTCTTTTAAATAGCAACTGCATTGCATTTTATTCAGCAATTTCTCCCTTATAAAGAAATTGTGCTTCTGGTGACATTTATTTTTCATATTTGTTGGTTTCTTTTTGTGATCATGAGCTTACTCTGGTCTAACAGCGCCAAACCTAGCTTTCATTTATTTATCTGTATTGCTGTTATGTATATACAGAAAATCATGCCATTTAGTTTTGTTCTATTATATATGGACAATAATTTCCTTCATTAGTGGGTGACTTGTGAAATGAGTTGACTGGGGTTTTTCTCACAGAGTCCACAGGCAGCGGTAACACCATTCCAGATATTGGGTGGAGAAGCTCAGATACTGCAGGTGTGAGCTCCTGAGTGATGCTGCTTTCGTTCTGTTTACTTTTGATGGATCTTGATTCAATAGGATTGTGTATATTTAAGTCTTTGTCATATTAATAGGGCTATTTTTCTTGACAGATTATGTTAAAACCACATGAGAAAGTCATTGCCAAGCCTGGTACGTACACTCACTGTCAATGCTATTTTGTTTCAATTATGATTCAAACTTATTTTATTCCCTCCTGAACTCTGATGCTTTGATAAAGGTGAAGCTATATTTAATAGCATTGCCTTGGAAAACTTTCTTTGCCTCCAAATATTGGTTTCAGCTCATCAGGATTGTCATACACACCTTCTTTATAGATTGAATGCTATGATTGCTTTTCTTGGGAATTGCAGGCTTTGTTGTTTTTGTATTTCTAGTAAGCATATCAGCACAAGAGTTTAATCTATTAAGATTGATCTGCCATCAATATTTATTTGGTTTTAAAGATTCTCAGGCTTGGATTTCTTGGTTGCTATTTTTGAAAATTGCATTTTCAAGCTTGTACATATTGCAGATTTTGGATTTGTAATTGCCCTTCTTTTCCTGTTTTATGCAACTTTGACATTTATTGTGTTGACATGTAAGGAGTTAATTTATTCATGCTGTATGGAGATTTAGGAAGAGAATGTAGTGTCTTATTGTGTTTGAGGGTTGAGAAGTAATACACTGCAGGTACGATGTGCTATATGTCTGGATCTATTCAGATGGAAAACATATTGCCTCCAGAGAATGGAGGTGGTATATGGCAATGGTTTTTTGGGAAGAATTTTGCAACCACCGCATTTGTGAATTCTGGCTCCCAAGATGGTTTTGTTGGAGTGGCAGCACCATCTCTTGCAAGAATACTTCCGGTTTGTGTTTGTATACTTCAGCACCTTAAAAATAGCTTTATTCTCTTCTATGGAATTTAATCCTCCTTTTCAGCTTGATCATAAATCAGATTTCTATTGACATTGTTTTCATTTCTGGTTTCTGATTTGATTGGAATCCTTCTAGATTGATCTGGCCACTTTTGGTGGAGAAATTATTTGTCAGGTAATTTTTTCTTTGTAAGCTGATTGCAAGTCGATGTTAGTTTCTGAAGCATCTTATTTTCCATTGTGGCCATCTCAACAGAAGTGTTGACTATCTACTTTGTGGCATTGTGCTGATTTTGTGTATTTGACCATTGTAGCCAGATGCATACCTCTGTTCACTTAATGATGTGACAATGTCAACTACGGTGAATAGGAGGGCTCGTCCTGGATTTTTTGGTGGCGAGGTAAAGTTTTTTTTGGTTATTTGGATTTAACAATTGTTATCTATTTACAACAGTATGCCTGATTTTCTGACATCAGATTCGTGACAGGACGAATATTTAAATTTCCTTTTTGGTGTGGACCTTGTGATGCCAGGGAATTTTGAGGCAGAAACTGGTTGGATGCGGCCTTGCTTTTATAGCTGCAGGAGGGTCTGGTAGGGTCATGGTCTTCTTATAAATTTAGTTAGAAAACACTTATTCTATGCATAGCTAGATGAACTTGATTTGTGACAAGTGGGCTAGAAATTAGAATCCTATGCTTCATCAGTGGACCAAGCACATTGAAGTTCAATCGTCACTACATCAGAGAGCAAGTGCAAAACAAGAAGAATGATTTGATCTATTGCAGGTCTCAATATTAGCCAGCACATATTTTCATTGGGGATAGAGCAAGAACAAATTTGAAAGGTTTAGGAAGATGCTTGCTGTGAAAGAACTTTTAGATATAAAAGGAAATATACTTATACCAACCGTTGGGGGGAAGGACTATTTTGGAAATGAACATTGTAGCTTTTCAATACGAAAGCAAGTAGCATGTACAATAGTCATGTAGCATTAGCTTTGAGATTAGTAGTAATTAACTATGTACTTATCTCTGCATTAATGACAATTAGCTATGCACTTATCTCTGCATTAATGACAAGTAGCTATGTTCTTCATTAACCAACTGTCACTATTTTAGAAATTAACTCCATTCTTCATTACATGGCTGTCACTATCTCATTTTTTTATGAAGGGCATAGCTTAGACTGTTAAATTCCTTGCTGTTACTGGCTGTGGTGTGATCAGTTCAGGTTCAAGCATTTAATCTTTCTTTTTTCAGCAGCGGTTTGGTGCAAGTTGATGCTCATTTTTTTATAGTTTTATTATTTTATTTTGAGGAAAAATTGACATTTCTATTCAAGAAGAAAGGAAATCACACTTTTAATGTGCTGTCACACTTACATATCAAAGTAAAGGGGCTTCAAAATCCACCTTTTATCCTTCGATCCCAAAAGAGCATCTTTAGAAACTATTACTATCCAAAAATAACCCTTATCAACCCTCCAAAGATGAGTCCAAAACTGTTTAACAAGATCAGTTTTGTAAAGTTTAAACAAATAAAAAACCATACCATCTAGTATAAAGTTATAAATAGAGAGCTGATATATATCACGTGTCAAAGGAAAAAAACATTAAGAAAAGCTACTATAGAACTCTCCAGAAGAGTTATTATATCTGCATTAGAAGAAACTGCTTCATAAGCAGAGTCAGTTCGTTCTCTGTTTTCATCATATATCACTCTTCCTTCATCTACCTGATGACCTTTTGAGTCTGTTTGCATCTGTGCTTTGTTCTCTGAAAGCACGAGAGAGAAATTGATTCAAAATTGCTTGCTATAGCCTTTAACTGATCACCTAAGGGATTTAAGCGAATGTTTAGAAGCCTACCAGTCCTGTTCATCCCATTGATTATTAACTTTGAGTCTGCAAATACTCGTATATTCCTAACATTTATCTCCATTGCTCCTGTTTAGCAAGATTCTGAGTGCCATTAGCTTGTCCTAACTCAGACCTTCATCTTAATTGAGTGACTTTCAGAGAGAAATAAATCACACCCAGCACTACTTTCGTTCAGTGAATCTTCACTTCAAAGTTCAACCATTAAAAGAACCCAAACCTCCTCATTAACTATCATATACTGCAACTGCTTATCAGATTCCTGGACCACTGTCCTCTAATTTGATAAGCGACTTGCAAGGAAGGTGTCCCTTAATCTTCAAACAACATTGGATTTCGTGCTAACCAGAGCCCCCAACGAGTCAAGTAGAGTACTGCATGCCATTCTGCAGTTCCTTTTTACACTGCGTGTTTTTTAGACATTGTTCCACAAAGTCTCACACCCAAACATCCTTCACACCTGTAACCTGTTCAACCCCACTTTATGGAGATTCTCAACCTATAAATAGGCTTTGTTACAATACCATGGGCCAACAGGGTATTTTTTTAAGGATTTAAACATTTTCCTATATATAGTATTGTAGGTGACTATTCTAATTTGAAAATTCATATGTATAGAATTTAGGTGAATATTCAATAAAAAACATGTAATTTGTTATTAAAATTGGTAATTTTTTGGCGAATATTATCTATTTAATCATATATATGTAAAAAATAGCCGATTTTTATCCAAACTGGCGAATAATTTTTTTCACAAAAATGTCCAAAAAATAGCCCATTTGTGAAATTTCTCCCCTAAAAATTTCCCTAGGCAACCTTTAACCTATGACTACTACTAAGAATATTCTGTGGAGGTTAAATCCCTACCATCCGCCTAATAATTATTGATATTTAAATTAAAATTCTGGAAGCCCTATTCCAAATTAGACATGCTTATCGACTTAATTATATTGCTGGTTCTAGCTAGATTCAATGATGTTGTAGCTGGTTTCTGTCATGTTAAGCATTTGAGGTTTAAAATTTTGGTAGTCATTCCCACCAAATTCACCCTCTTGCCAGTTACAATAGTGTATAGTGGCAGCTACAGCTCTACGTTCTAATAAACTAGAGGCTACACTGTTATTAGGAATTTTTCAGGTACGAGAGAAAATGCAAAAGTTTCAAGGGTCTCCCACTCAAAACCTGCAGAAAATCAACTTGTATGGATTGTAGGGTTGATACTGGAGTAAAATCTTCAGCATTGTCTTGATTCTGAATACAACATTGAAAAACTTGTAGAGATTGTAGTGTGCACAAGGCTCTTAGCAATTACAGGGTTGCAGTATCGATGCAAATTGGCCAAGACACATAAGCACAGAACCTCCCAGGAAGACAAAAGAAACCTTGACAAGAAACTAAATATTGAGAACATGCTAAGAAGACTATACCTTATGAACCTGTATCAAAAGCAAGAAGTTCCTTGCTGTAGCAGGTTGAGGTATCAAGATACAGAGTAACATTGTGAGATATGTTGTCGCACAAAGTGTCTAGGCACTGCGACAACGCTTAGAGTAAGGGCTGTCACTCTTATCCTTACTCACTCCGTTTAGACTCTCTCCTAGACAAGTCAAGGGGGGAAGTCCCTGGGTGGATGAATGAGGGTAGCATGTGGAACACATGCTCTAGGAGACTTAAGGTTGAATAATTTGATGGATTTAAACAAGTCTTGGTTAACTGAGATGAATAGATCAAACAATTAATATGAATAAAACAGAATCACAAGATAGAAATAATTATAGACTAGTGCCTTTATATTCAATTAACTATAGATTAAATCGGTTATCCAGAGCAATTTATAAATGTGGCGAAAGTGACGATCATGTGCGATTAGATGTAAATGCTCAAAACTTTATCATGCAAGGTATTCTAGTAATTATATACCATGAAGAGCTATGAAATTTAACTGCTAAGCAATGATTCTAGATTTAAAATAAGTTTCTTCAATAAACCCAGATCTAGAAAAAATTATCTTTCTCCTATAGTCAATTTTTAGATATGATTCTCAAACATTAATTGCGTTTGACAATAGAGAAATCAATACCACAAAATTCTACAAAAAGACACCAAGGAACTTTAGATTAGAGTTTTAATTATCCCTTAGGTAAATTTTTAGTATGCTAAGCTTATGAAGCAAAGTTTAATGTGGCAAATGTTTTTTTTTAATGTGACCAAAAATAAAAATCAAAAGAACTTAATTAAATTTAAAAATTTTATGGGCCGTAGGCCACATAAAAATTTAATTTTTTATATTTGAAAGCTTAAATTCTTTTGATTTATTTCATTTGTAATCAAAGTCACCAATTTTTTTTAATATTTTAGATTTTTAAATGTTTTAAATTTTTTGTTTATGAAAAAGAACCCAGGCAACAAATTGAATTGCGAATTTTTTCCAGAGTAAAAATGCAACAAAAATGTTGGAAAATGCAGCAAGAGACAGCAACAGAATTTCAAGAGGCTTCCAGGGAGAAAAATGGTAGCCCAAAAACTTCAGAAAAAATCCAGAAAAATTTAAATTTCTAACCAATACATTTCTGTTTAAAAATTTTCAACCAGAAGACCCTTAGCTCTGAATTTAAAACCCTTAGACTGAAAATAATGTCCTTGCAAAATGATATTGAGGCCAAATCTTACCCTCTAGGGCCTAGATCTGGTTTCAAACAAAATTTCTCCTTCAGATTTGTAGTTGCAAAAAAGAAAAACAAAACACCCAAAACGATATAGACAATGATAAAAAGAAAACCTAGAAACCCAGTTAAATAATTACAATAATTACAAGTTGAAGGCTCTAAGTAGCCAAATCTATCATTATGCTGCACAAAAATTAAAAGTTTTTTTTTTTATATTATTTATTTTTTTTTATTTTATTTTAAAGGAGGTGCTAACTCGAAACCCTTTGTGTATCACTAATAAAATCTTATGATAAGCCCAGAGCTAATTTAGCTAGGCTTTTCCAGGAACACAAATCGAGAGTTGACTGGTCCAACTGAAAACTTCCTCTAATGCCCAAGGATCTAAAATCAAGATTTCTTTGCAAAATTCGATCCAACCATTAAAAATAGAGCGAGAAAATAATAATAAAACTCAGACAAATAGAGATACCTGCTATTACGTTCAAAATTTAGATTATTATTCAAACCCCATCGACCGAACAAGATACTTGTACTCAAATCACTTTTTAGAAGCTATCGTCAATGGCTTTAGAAAAAATTATGCATGAAAACAACACATCTTACAATATTCCCATGAAGAGTAATGCTAGTAGAACTTAACCCTAAAGTCTTTCTTTATTATCTAGAAAAAGATTACACAAGAGCTTCTTGATAAGCACACAACTCAAAGGTGGGATAGATCGACTGACAAATGACTTCCTATTTAAAGATAAATCCTCCAACGGCTAGTTTGAGTGATCTTCGTCAAAGCAATCTCGACCGTTGATGAAGATTAAAATTTCTTTTAATCTTTATCCGTCGAAATATTTAATTCTTGAGGAAATTCGAATTTTTTAATTAAATGCATTTTAAAATTTTTGAGTTAATTTCCTCGAAAAATTGATTTTGACTTAACCCCTAGGGATCAAAGGTTTAAAATTTAGCAAAATAATTAATTTACCATAGTTCCGAGACCTTTTAATTATTTTTTTTTAAGGACCGAGGGATTTTGCCTTTGGAGAATTTAAATTTACCTAGGACCTAGAATTAATTATATTTTTGGTTTAGGATTTTAATTAAATTTTGGCCAGAAAATTTAATTAATTAACCTATGAGGGGATAAATTATTTTTTCAACCCTCAAGACACTTTACATTACGATTTTCATATTTTTTACATTAAAAGGGGGAAAACCCATTTGTAATATACCCTCACAGACTAACCATTTCTGCGACATAAATATAATCTAACAGAACAAACAATTTGTAATAAAATAACCTAACCAAATAGTTAGGATTATTCCCAAATTACTTTTACATAGACTCGATTTAGAACACTAGGACTCGCCTAAGATCCTAGCGACAAAATCCATTCTAGCGTTGGGGTAAGACTGGAGGAAAACTCTGCCGACCATCCGAGAATGGATCGGTGAGACCAAAAACCTCCCAGAATGGAGATCGTCACAAGAAAAGTAGGTTTACCTAGGTTGTTACATACATGACAAGGATCTGCTGAGATTATTTACATTATACATATGTAGAAACGGTTTACATAACATTTTGGAAGTCAAGTTGATGATGATAGCTGGATGGCACACACACATTGATCAGGTGCTATCCCTTTTGTGAAAAAGGGGGTGTACTGCTATGGGTCGTTGATACGTAGTGGTCAACAAGATGGAAGGTAGAAGAAGTGACAGATCTTTTTCCAAGGGAGAAACATCTGTAATGTCCCCGGGAAATTAATTCCCTATGGGACGAAATAGCCTATCAATCCCTGTAGGCTATAGTCCTCCATAACTGGGAAAACCCCCAAAATTTCCAATGTTGGGCAAGTTTGGGAGCAGCTGGGCGAAGAAACCCAAAGTTGCAGCTTGGAGTAAAGTTTACTCAATCAATTAAGAAAAGAGAGCCCCTCAAAGAAATCTATAAATTCAATAAGATTGGATTCATTTGAATCATCATTGTGGATCAATTTGTCTCTACTTTTCTTGAGCTTGAGGCTCTGAGGGTTTTAAGACCCCTTCTCTCCTATCAATTTCGATGGTGAAAGATTCTACCCTAGTTGATAAAACTCTTTGCATCTTTTATTCGTTTATTTGTTTACCAGCAGTGAAATGGAAGATTTGAAATCAGGAGGCCCTGTAACTAAAGCATCCTGTTCTGAAGATAATGATTGGGATGGATTGTCCAACCATCAACTGGAAGATGGAACGCCAACTTTAGCTGCCACAACTAGTGCACCCCTTGATTGTGTAAATAAGATAGGGTTGGGGAAACATCTTGATTATGAACGTGGTACAACAGGCAATGATTCTTTTGTTGAATTAGAGGATGGGCCACTGAATGGAGCTGTTTATAAAGGTCCACCGCAGCGCCTCCTATTTAATGTATGTACCCATAATGCTAAACGAGCTACATTGGTTCAGCTTCTGCCGGTTATGCTGATCCTAGATGTGGAAGGACTTGCACAAAAGGCGACCTCTTCAACTAGCATCTCATCTTATCACTTATATGACTGTTTGGGTCATGTGATTTATTCACAGCCACAGTTTTCAGATGAAGTCCCACCTTTGGTACCACGTCATGTGGCTCAAAAGCATCCACTTGTTGCAAATCTTCTACTCTATCTAGAACAACCAGAAACTCCTAAACCTCAACAAGATCAGCTTATGGACAGGTAAAGTTTTAATGATTAAGGAGAGGCCACCAGAAACTGTAAATAAAGAGATGACAGGTAATTTTCCTATAGTTTTACTTCCAAAACTTTTTAATCAACACCTCTTTTCAAGAAGCATTGCCCATCTCGAACAGGTGATGGGTCTCCTTACAGTCGTAAATTATAATGAATGTTGAAGTCAATAAGCAGTGTCAGTTTCAGCTTACAGATTCAGATCCAAAACCTTCTTCTCAGGATGTCACAACTGATGCACTGTTTGATACTCCAGCCTTGGAAATGACCTCTCAGGGTTCAACTTCTGCTGCTGAAAAGAAAGTCGTTCTTGGAACAGTGCTGCCCGGCATTCCTGAAACATAGTTCAGATTATTATCATCGTTGGTTACATGTGAAGAAAGAATAAGCAAGGTTGCAGAGGGTGAACTCCAGTTCTCGGGTGCTGTAATTCTTAGGGTACTGTAGGCCTTGAGCCCTCTTGTTTCTTCACTTAACAAAAAAAAAAGGATGATGAGGTATGACCTGATAAAGATCACGATGAAAGTGTTACTATAATTAGAAGGCTAGATTCAGCTGTTGAACCTCTATGGCAATTTTTGAATCTCTGCATCGTTAAGATAAAAAGCATGTCGTCTTCATTGGCTACTGTGTCTGTGTCTTTTGGTTCAAATGGGGTTTTACCTTCTCTGCCACCAGGCACACAAAAGGTCTTGCCGTATATTGAAGCACTTTTTGTAACATGTGAAAGGTTGCAACACGATCAAATAACACCTGCACAGCTAGAATACACTAGTGCTGCTGCTAGTGAGGTAAAAGAAGCTGCAAGTTCATCTGAGTCTTCTTTCCTATCAAGGTCCTTGCCAACTGCATAGAGAAAGGTACATGAGAAGGGTATCACTCTAATGAAGTTTGCAGAAAGGCACAGGAGGCTTTTGAATGCTTTTGTCTGTCAAAACCCTGGCGTACTTGAGAAGTCTCTATCTCTCTTAAAGGCTCCACTCTTGATTGAATTTGGCAACAAGCGTGCATTTTTACGATCACAAATGCGAAAGCATCAGGATCACCATAATTTAAGTTCTGTCCATATATCTGTTCGTCAAGCATATAACCTGGAAGATTCATACAACCTATTTCAAATGCGTTCAACAAGAGGTCAAAAAGGACCCTTGAATATCCACTTCTAAGAAGAGAAAGGCATCGATGTTGATGGGCTGAATGGTGATGTTTCTTCCTATGATGTTGAAGCAGACTATTGCAGTGAGTATGATCGAACAGAGGACACAGAATACCACTGTTTCATTCCGTTAGATGGTATGGGGTCTCAATATGGTTTTTATGAATCAGTTTTAGGGGTAAATGCAGATGATTCCAAGAAAGAATTTGCTGAAGTTGAGGTTGTGAAAGATGACAATCATGGTCTAGATGTTTATGTTTCTGTTCATGATTCTGAAGCAGATGAGGCTGAGGATAGTGAAGACCACTGTTTCATTCGACCTGATGCTCAGGGGCTTCAATGGCAATTTCATGAAGTGGACCTAAGGGTAAAGGCAAATGATTCCATAAAACAATATGCAGAGGTTGAGGATGTCAGCGTTGACAACCTTGTTGACGCTTCTCCCCATGACGTTGAAACGAGTGATTGTTATGGGTACAGTGAAACTGAGGACAGTGAAAATCAATGTTTTATTCCACCAAATGCTTTCGGTTCTAATTGCATCGGTCATCCAGAATCTGATGGTCTACCAAGTGGATCACCATTGGAGTTTGATTCATGTCACAAAGGTGAAGTGAAAGAAAAGGACAACATTATTTCAGGAATGCTTGGGAATGAATCTGTCTCTGAAGTCACTATAAATGATTATGCGCAGTGATTTGATGACTTTGAGGATGGCAAAGGTGGTAGTGGTGGAACTGGCACTCAAATTTTTGCTTATGAAAGTGTGGAGTGCAGTGATTTTGACTATACCCCCGGTGGTGACAGTGAGCCATTCTGTTTTATTCAGGTTGACACTGTTGCTTTGGATAGTGGCAGTAAAACAGAGCTTGACAGTGCACTGAATGGGTCAGATATCGAACGGTGAACCCAGTGTGATTCCCAAACAAGGGATAGAAATGGAATGCACTAACATTGTAGGAATCCCAATGATTGAACTGGATATCAACATTAGTGATGATAATCTCTTCAGACAGTTTTCTGAAATTGAGGATGGCGAAGGTGATCACAAATCAGGCATTGACGTCAGTGTTAATGATTTCGAAAAGCAATGTACAGAATGTGGCAATTGCATAACTAAAAAGGTAACACCAAGCAGTGAGTATGATGATTGTCATGGCATAGACGGTGAACTATGCCATCTTATTGGAGAGAAAGATTTCACATTGCATGGTAACAGTCATATAAAATCTGACAGTCCAGTTGATGGTAGACTGGTTGAGTCCAGTTCAAGTTCAAATGATGATGCAAATGAAGATTGCAATAATATTACAAAAAGCTCTCTGGAAGGATTGGTCGCTGGATATGAGTCTGTTGAAGGTGACTTAAAAGAATATAGTCATATTGCTTAAGAGAATGTAAGCAAGCATCATGTGGCAGAATCAAGGATATCTTGGAGAAGAAGAAATGCCCATTCTTTTGGTGATCAAATTGCAGAAGCAGAAAAGGATGATTTGTCTTTGCTCGAGGGCAAGCAATGCTGGGAAGGGGGGATTGTAATGTCCCTAGGAAATTAATTGCCTATGGGGCGAAATAGCCTATCAATCCCCATAAGCTATAGTCCTTCATAAAGGGGAAAAACCCCAAAATTCCCACTGTTGGGCAAGTTTTGGGGCAGCTGGGCGATGAAACCCAAAGTTGGGGCTTGGAGTAAAGCTTAATCAATTAAGGAAAGAAAGCCCCTCAAAGAAATCTATATATTCAAGAGGATTGGATTCATTTGAATCGTCATTATGGATCAATTTGTCTCTATTTTTCTTGAGCCTGAGGCTTTGAGGGTTTTAAGACCCCTTCTCTCCTATCAATTTTGGTGGTTGAAAGATTCCACCCTAGTTGATAAAACTCTTTGCATCTTTTATATGTTCACTTTGTCCCGACACAGGTTATCAAAGGTGTTTTCTGATCTGAAGGACAAACAAGGACAACTTCCACCTAAGTTGAATTGGCTCGAGAGGTTATATGAATTTGTTAGGACAAATTGTAGCAAATTTATGGGAAGATCAAGATTGATATTTCATGGACTCATTCTGTAGTGCTATTTCTAAGGTTCTGAAGCCAAGCGAAGGTCACTTCCAACCATCCGCAGGACTCCATAAAGGGTACTGTTATTATGTGCAAAGCGGAGGATTTTGACGCGGTTCCAAGATAGTTCAAAGTTCTGGAAGCATTTTGTCACAGGTCGAGACTCTTAAAATAGCTCTATTGGTGATCCAAACTTTCTGAGATTGATCAATTCCTTCTGAGATCATACTCATGAGCAGATCAAAGGCGCCTCCTGTACGTTCTCTTGTAATTTATGCCGCGAAAGGTATGAAGTATTCTTGAAGGAAACTTTAGTGGATCTGAAACTCCTGGGTTGTTGACTCCTGTAGCAAGACAGAAGGTCGAAGAGTACAACAACTCCGAGACTAGTTGTGTAGGTACAAACTCAAGCTGAGATTAATTGGAGTCCCGAGGAAATCTAGATATTGTTCCAGGTAGGGTTTGTGTAGAGTTTACAGTTGTGGACGCTTGTCGATCACTAGTTAGGGTATTTCTGCATAAATTATGTTTTGTCATTGTGGACGCTGGTTGATCACTAGAAGATTTGAACATCCTCCATGATGCTTCCTACAATTTGCAGGGTGTCTCCACGTGTCCCTTGAAGGAATTTCCTCACTCATGGTTTTGCATATCCCAAAAATTTGGTTGGACATTGGAATAATGAGAGGTTTTTTTTGGTGTTTTGACTGCATGAGTGTGTTAGGAAAATTAGGGATTGGGGTTTTATCATTTTTACTTAAAAAATACTTCAAAAAAATTATTTTAAGAGGGGAGGTTGCACCCTCAAAAAACCGCAGGGCACCCATTTTTGGGGTTTCTCTACCCAATTTGGGCTGTTGTCCTCAATGACTAGGAAGCAACAAGTTGAACTTGAGGGTGGGGGGTTCATTTGGGTTCTTCTGGGGATGTTCTACTTCTTGAACTTAGGACAAGAGATGGGGATTCTGGAAGGGTTTGTGCACCCAGGGTTTGGGTGCAGGTACCTTGGCATAGGTTCAAATGGTCCTTGAGAGGCCAAGTCTCACATGGTACTAGAATGCAGATCAACGATACTTTTTTCTGCAAGTTAATTGAGGTTTTGGACAAATTTAGAGAAGCATAAGCAGATCTAGACGCTAAATCCTTCACATTTTAGTGGCTATAAAACATTAGGAACTAAAAGGGAAAAGCTGTTCTCAAATCTGATGCTCTGTTTGAAGAAATTTTAAGCTAAGTTACCAGGATTCAGATACTGATCCGTTGGTTTTTTGAAAAGCTAGGATTTAGATACGGCAAGGAAACGACAAGTACGAACAACAAAAATATATTTTTTATATATTTTTTTTTAAATAAAATTTACATAAGAATAAAAAAATGTATACAAATTTCTAAATATATAACTTATACATATAATATTTACTTATAATTAACCATACTTATAATAAATAGTACTTGAACCCTATGTATATATATACCACTTAATTGATCATTTACTTAAACCAATATATATATTTCATTAACATATTAATAAATGATATGTTAATAATCTTAGGTAACATTTATGTGTATAATTTTTTAACTATATAATTTCTATAATTTATAATCAAATTTTAACATATACTATTAGTATTATTTGTATTTCATGCTAGGTGGGTCGGTCCCATTGGAAACTTGCACCCTGTGTGCTCCTCTTGTGTTGTAATGAAATGAAATAAAATGATATATTAACGTCCACGAGACTAAAAATAGTCTATGGGACCACCAGTTCCCTGTTTTTCGCCTTTTGCAATTCAATCCTTTTCTTATTCAAATTGATGATGAGCTGGCCCAACCTTCCAACAATCCCTCGCTGGAAAGACCATGCCAAGAAACCGATGCTAACATATTCCCATAACTTTCTCAGATGTCTTTGAACACATCACATTTCAAAATGAAATGTTTTTCCGATTCCACTGCCCCAGACGTGCAAAATGTACATACTCGTTCTTCCCAAGCTTCTTTAGGCCTTTTCCACCGCCCTGTTTCACATCGAAGTTGATGCGAGTTGGTTCTTAATTCAACAATAAGAACCTTTGCCCTCCACGGAATGTTAGCTCCAATGTACTCTTTTTGTTAGAGATCACAGGTAGGGTTGAATTCCTCAATGCAGTGCTTCTTTCTACCCAACTCTTCTCCCCATACTTGTTTACGAAACTTCTCCATAACAAAATTCTTTAGCTCCTTGCTATTTGTGGGACAAGCATTGAGGTAGATATTCCATTTCTGCATCCATGCGTAGTTTTTTCTCATCCATGTTTTATTTCTTTCACTCGTGCCTTCATGGAAGATAACATTAGGCCATCTACCTACTCCCATTTTCTCAATTCTTTTTAGATATCTTATGATCCACATCATAGCAATTGCTTCGATGGGAGTTGCTCCTGTTTCACTCAACATTATCTCATAAGGTACCAAACTTTTTATTTTGAACTTGCTCATGATCAAGTGTTTTTGGATTTTCTCAATTTGTTTCCATTTTGACACAGGGGGCGCTGCTAGCCCACAATTCACACCCATATAGCATCACTAGACAAACTAGGAGTCCAAAAAGCACTTTAATCGTTTTCCAATCCCATAACTCTGCCTCTCTACATCTGTTTTGAAGAGCATATAATGCTTTCCACCCTCCTAATTTTTTTTTCTTTCTGCAGTCCTCCCAATTAAGTTTGTTGTTGAAATCAATCCCGAGTACTTGTAATTATTTACTTCTTCAAGAATGATGCCTTCAAAGAAGAACGTACACTGGCTTTGCTCCTTTTATTAGAGAAAATTATTATTTTGGTCTTGCTGCTCTAAGTCCGTTGGGATTGTACTCAAAGTTAGAGAGCATGGTCTCTACAGGTTGACTGCCAAGCTTGAGGATCATGGAAAGAAGCAGGGACAGGGGTAGGTTCCATAGAAGCAGGAGCAAGTGCAAGTGCAGGGGCAGGCTTCAGAGGAGAAGGCATAGGTTCCCGAGAAGAAGGTACACTTTTCCGAGAAGGCCAGGTTCCAGAGACTCAAAAGGAGTCTAGTTTGAGAGGGATCTTGCAGATTCAGAGGGAGACACTGCAGACTAAGAAGAGTGCGTGGTCAGTGGTGAGCAAGGGTGCTCCTACAATTGCCAAGAAGCAATCATGGAAAGAGTGGAAGACGTTACATGATAAGAAGAAGAAACATGTTGCTTCTGGTAGTGATAGCGACACTTCTGAGAAGGGCATAGTTCATCGTACAGGGATTGCTGCGATTGTGAGCGCCAAGAGTTGGGCAAGTGTCGCGAGCAATGATGATGATGACGAGATACTTCCTAGTCTTGGAAGTACCTCCCTTGCTAAGAGGAAGTGTTGAATTGTGTAGCTTGGGAGGTACTCCAAGCCCTAGGGTTCAAGGTTTGGAGGACAAAGCGCCACAAGGGAAACTTGTGGGCTTGGAACCCAAGTATGGGGTTTTGGCACCCATCGTGTTTTTGGGGCAAAACCATGATGGATTCACAACATGTGATGGATGAGGATGATAGTGCTTGGAAAGACGATTCCAACGCATCGAAAATCGTCCGAATTCGGCTTGTCGTTAGAGAGATGAATTTTTGAAGTTGACATAATTAATTTGGTTGTCAAGTAGGCCGACTTGATAAGTGTCACTTCAAGTGAGATGCTGAGCCATTGTATTTGTATAAATACAAGGCATATTGAGGTCATTTAGAGCATCCATGTGTGGCAATATATCTCTAAATATAGCTTTGAAATCTGCGTGGAGGAGGCTTGGAACAGTGGTTAGGAGGCTGCCCTGGACAGCGTGGAAGGGCTGTATGGACAACATATTTCTAAGGTAAGTTTAAGGGTTACACAAATTTGTTTGGGCCTGTTTCAATTGTGGATTTAGAGCAGGGATTGCAGGAGTCTTATCCGCAGTTTGAAGGGCCAAAGGGACAGCGTGGAGGAGCTTAAAGAGCAGCGTGGCATTTTTGTGGAGAGGCCGAGTTGTTGTAGGTTACAGCGGGCTACTTTGAGGCTTGCTTGAGAGTTGTCTTGGGTGCAGATTGTTGGGAAAGGAAGGCTGCAAATGTGGAGGAGAAAACAGTGTTGTTTAAGGGCTGTTTGGGTGGTGTATAAGGGAACAACAACTACAGCGAGTTCCTGGGCTAGGCTGCAGGCCATAGCTAGCAGCTAGAGGCCATCTAGGTGCCGCGTTTGAGGTAAAACAAACAAACAGGGGCATCGTAGGAGTAGAGACATATTCCCTTGGTAAACCGCAGCCTTTTAGAGGCTTGATTGCTGAGTTGTGTGAAGGAATAGTGCTGTAGGTGATGCCCTAACTAGAGAGCAACAATGCAGTGTGATGACAACAACAGTTTTGGAAGGATGTATTGGGTCAAGATTTGACTAGTTTGGATTAGATTGCATAGCAGCCTGTTGATGCCAAGTGGAGGGTCTTCTGAGGAGGAGAAGAGTCTTTCCTAGGAGGAGATTCCACAGTGAGTTGATTGGGTGTCATAGAGTTGGTTAGAGGGCAGCGTGTTGTCTACCCAAAGTAGCCCTAGACGAGTTATCTTGAAGGATGAAGAGCAGCTGAAGGTTGGGTGAAGGACGGTGCCTAAGTGCAACACTTTGATGGACTAAAGTTGTTGCTAGCGTGACAAATTGGAGCTCGGGAATTAGGCCTACCCAGAGAGCATTTGATGAGCCTATGTTCATTGTAGCAGAGGTGACTTGCAGCAGTGATAGGAGGCAACCCGCTTGGAGTCTCGATGTGTAGATGCCTTGATGGACTAGGGCACTACTAGTGAGCAGTACAGAAGCAAAGGACCAACAAGACAAGATATGACATCGAAGTTGCACAACGAAGTTTGTCATTGTATCTTGTATACCATAGACTGTTGTATTATTTAGAATTTGGAGGAGCTTGAAGAGCAACGTGGCATTTCTGTGGAGAGGCCGAGTAGTTGTAGGTTACAGCGGTCTGCTTTGAGGTTTGTTTGAGAGCTGTCTTGGGTGTCGATTGCTGGGGCAAGGAAGGCCACAAATATGGAGGAGAAAACAATTGTTTAAGGGCTGTTTGGGTGGTGTATAAGGGAACCGCAACTACAACTAGTTGCTGGGCTAGGTCGCAGGCCATAGCCAACAACTAGAGGCCATCTAGGTGTTGTGTTTGAGGTAAAACAAGCATACAGGGGCAGCGTAGGAGTAGAGACATATCTCCTTGGTAAACTTTAGCCTTTTGGAGGGCTGATTGCTGAGTTGTGTGAAGGAATAGCACTGTAGGTGATGCCCTAACCAGAGAGCAACAATGCAGTGTGGTGACAACAACAGTTTTGGAGGGATGTATTGGGTCAAGATTTGACAAGTTTGGATCAAATTGCATAGTAGCCTATTGATGCCAAGTGGAGGGTCTTTCGAGGAGGAGAAGAGTCTTTCCTAGGAGCAGATTCGACAGTGAGTTGATTGGGTGTCATAGAGTTGGTTAGAGGGCAACGTGTTGGCTACCCAAAGTAGCCTTAGACGAGCTATCCTCAAGGACGAAGAGCAGCTGAAGGTTGGGTGAAGGACGATGCCGAAGTGCAACACTTTGATGGACTAAAGTTGTTACTAGCGTGGCAGATTGGAGCTCAGGAATTAGTCCTACCCAAAGAACAGTTGATGTGCCCATGTTCATTGTAGCAAACGTGACTTGCAGCAGTGATAGGAGGCATCCCTCTTGGAGTTTCAATGTGTAGATGCCTTGATGGACTAAGGCCCTACTAGTGAGCAGTACGGAAGCAAAGGACCGACAAGACAAGATACGACATCGAAGTTGTGCAACAAAGTTTGTCATTGTATCTTGTATACCATAGGCTATTGTATTATTTAGAATTTGGTTTAATATAACGAAGATTGGGATTGTACATATTGTACAATTTTGTTTAAAACTGTGTATATTGTGCATATGTGATTTACTGCTTTGTATTTCTGCTGTGGAAAGTAATTTATGGTTGAGATTGTTGGTGTGGTAGCATCAATGATTTTAAGACTCTAGCCTAGACCCAAGGTCATGGAAATTCAACATGGGATCGGAGTGTGTCTGAGCTACTTTGGAAGTAAGTAAATCAGAGTTGGTCACATTTTAAGGTGAAAGGTTCACTACAATGTCAAAGTTGCAGGTAGGTTGTTGATTGGGGGTAGCATCGGATGTGCTCTAGCCATGAAAATTGGTAGAGAGGCTAAAGCACATGAGATCTCCAAGACCCAAAAATGGTTTGGGTAGATTCTAACTGGTTTTGGAGATATTAAAATAATCAATATTTTTAATAGAGTTCCTAAGTCTAAACTTAAGAAAAATGAAATATTAATGGGTATTAATATAAAATTGGTTTAGAAGGTTCCAAAAGACATGGATCAAGCCAAATTTAATCTTATCCGTTGATTAGAGATGTAATTTCGGTCGTTGAAGGACCAATAGGAAAAGTATAAGAAGAGGTTTGAGGGTCAGTTGGAGAACACACTGAGGGAGACTAGTCAATTCGATTCTGGAGCGGGGTTTGCTGAGAAATTCGAACTAGTGGTTTGGATTGCAGCAAGAGATTGCGGGTACGGAACAAAGAGGCAGGAACAACACCAGAAGATCAGCGCAGAGGTTAGAGAGGCAGACACAAAGCCTCTCAGGCAAACGTAGAGCTAGCAGAACTATGCAGTCACTGGAGGGCCTGCGTGGGTGACGCAGAGAGGCCCAGTGTTGACGCAGAGGGTTTGGGAGCTGCGCAGAGGCCAACAAGTTTGACGCTGAGTCTGGGGGAGGGTGCTGGAGAATTTATCTCTGTTGGGTAAGCCAGTTTGGCACCCAGTTGTACTCAAGAATTGTTGATTAATAAAATCCTCCTCTACTGCACCGGTTTTCCCGCATTGGGTTTTTCTGGGGACAATTATCTGAAAATATCTGTGTTGATGTGTTTGATTCTTGTGCATGTTTTTGTTTCTGTATTATGGTGTGATGTCTGCAGTAGAATTTATTTTAATGTTTACTGAAGGGTTTTCATAAATAACTTATTGAAAAATAAGTAGGTAAAATAAGTCAGTTGTTGTAGTAACAGAATTTTCACATGGAATCAGAGCAAGTAATCAGAGACAGGAAGGGAAAGTCAATTATGGGTCGAGAACATGATGCAGAGGCATCTACGTCAGGAGACTCACACAGATTTTCAGAAAATTGCACAAGAGACAGTAATTTCGATTTCTCTATGTTGGCTTCCAGATTGGAAGAAGAAGTTGCTTGTGTGACAAGATTTGCATCATCAGAGGTATGGTATATAGACAGTGGAACCTCCTAGCATATGATGGGAATCTGAGAATGTTTCTCAGATTATCAGGAGGAAAGAATGAATTTTCAGATCACCATGGGGAATAAGGCAAAGTGTACTCCAGTAGGGAAGGGTACCATAGTTTTTCAAACAGAAATAGGAGAGCGGTTTCGTGCTACCAACATACTGCATGTACCAGGACTGGGGATGAACTTACTTTCCGTATCGCAACTTCAAGGCAAGGGCTATGACGTTTTCTTCATCAAGGAGAAAGTATACGTCAAACACCCGAGCTGGAAAAAGAAAGTGTAGATTGGGATCAGAAGTAATAGGTTGTACAAATTACAACTAGAATCACCAATGGCACTGATAGGCAGTCATGGAGACAAAGATTTGAACAACCTATGGCACAAAAGAATGGGACATTTGCACCATGGGGTTCTAAGAATTCTCAGGAAAACTGTATCAGGAGTTCCAGATTTTAGTACATAATGAGATGATGTATGCAGAGGATGTGCTCTAGGAAAGTATGCCAAAGTGACATTTCTTAGAAGTAAAAACAGGGCCAAGAGTGTATTAGGATTGATACACTCAGATATCTGCAGACTTATGTCCACTAACGCTCTTAGTGGTGCCGAGTACTTCGTCACCTTCATTGATGACCACTCAAGGAAAACTTGGATTTATTTTCTGAAAACCAAGGACGAGGTTTTCTATCGATTCAAAGAGTTCAAGGCTCTGGTGGAGAACCTGATAGGGAAGAAAATAAAATTTTTGCGCTTAGATAATGGTGGAGAGTATGTCGATATGGACTTCATTGATTTTTGTGCTAAGGAGGGCATCAGAAGAGAGTGGACAAATCCTTACAATTCGGAGCATAATGGAGTAGCAGAAAGAAAGAATAGGACTATTGTGGAAGCAACTAGGGCTATGATGTATGATTAGGATATGCCAAAATTCCTGTGGGTTGAAGCGTGCAACACGACAGGCTATGTTCAGAATATAACTCCTCATCAAGCATTGGGCAAGATTACCCCAGAGAAGGTCTTCACAGGGAAGACACCTGAAGTCAATCATTTTTGGATATTTGGGAGCTTAGCATATTGTCGCATACCCGAGGAAAAGAGGAAGAAGCTGGATCAAACTGCAGAGAAAGGATATCTAGTGGGATATAGCGAGAACGCTAAGGCATACAAAATCTATCTTCCAGGGAGCAGGAAGGTAGTAGTTTGACGAGATGTGAAGTTCATGGAGGATAGGGCCTTTAGAAAATCTCGAGAAATGCCTTTCGAGGAGCAGTCAAAAGATGAACCATTGGTCATACCACTTCAACCAACAGAAGAAAAGAATTCTTCCTCGGATCAGGAAGAATCACAGGAGGAGGAGCTGACAAAAGCACCTGCTACCAGAGGAATAACAAGCAGGGAACTTCGTCATATTCTGCGAGATGCAGAGGATTTCATTGGTGTACCAAGAAGCAATAAAAGGGAGCAAAAACAACCAGATAGATATCAAGCATTAGTAGCTCAGGATAGGGAGCATGCCAGTTTTCAGGAGGTTGCTCAACATCAGGGTTGGTTGGATGGGATGGGAGGGGAATACAATTCCATAATGGTGAATGATGTCTGGGAGGTAGTGCCGAGGCCTCAATACAGATCGGTGTTAGGTTCGAGATGGATCTACAAGATTAAATACGCTGCAGATGACAGTGTGGAAAAAGAGCTAGGTTTGTGGCTAAGGGGTATGCTCAGAAGGAAGGAATTGACTACGAAGAGACCTTCGCCCCAGTAGCTAGGTATACATCTATTAGAATCGTGATATCTCTTGCAGTATAGATGGAATGGGAGATTCATCAGATGGATGTCAAAACGACATTCCTGAACGGGGTGATAGAAGAGGAGGTATACATTGAATAGCCAAAAGGCTTTGAGACACATGAGAAGAAATCTCATGCATGCAGATTGAAGAAAGCCCTGTATGGGCTAAAACAAGCACCTAGAGCATGGTATGGTCAAATTGATGGATACTTGTAGAAGATGGGATTTGTCAAGAGTGATGCAGATCCCAATCTCTACTATTTGGTTGTAGAGAATGGGCCTCTAATCCTAGTGTTACATGTGGATGATCTCTTCTTGACAGGATCATCCAGGCTCATTGGGGACTGCAAGAAGAATCTAGCAACAAAAGGGGGAGATCTTCCTTGGACAAGGGAGATATGCTACAGAAATTCTGAAGAGATTTAAGATGCAGGATTGTAAACCCATGGCTACTCTAGTGATCACCAACTGGAAGAAAATTGATGCATCAGAAGACAAGGATGTTGATCCCACCTTATACAGGCAGTTCATAGGGTCCCTGATGTATCTGGTCAATACATGGCCAAACATTTGTTACATTGTCAACACCCTCAGTCAGTTCATGGTGGAACCAAACATGGCACACTGGGCAGCAGCCACACATGTTCTCAAATATATATACAAGGAATAGTCGATTATGGACTCTTGTACACCAGGAGTAAGGATATTAGATTGAGTGGATTTACTGATGCAAATTGGGCTTGAAGTTCAGTGGATCGGAAAAGTACCTCTGGGTACTGTTTCAACATTGGATCGGGAATGACCTCCTTGTGCAGTGGGAAACATAAATCCATAGCTCTGAGGTCAGCTGAGGCATAATATATGGCTGTAAGCACAACTTCGTGCGAGGCCATATCGCTTAGAAAACTGCTTGTGAACCTATTCAGAAGAAAGATGGAGGTGACCAGGATCATGTGTGATAATCAGAGTTGCATCAAGCTCTCTGAGAATCCAATATTTCACAATCAGTCAAAGCATATTGATATTCGGTGTCACTTTGTCAGAGACAGTGTCCAACGAGCAGCTGTATAGTTGAGCTACACTCCTACAGGAGAACAGGTGGCAGACATCCTTACTAAGGCCCTTGGAAGAACAAAGTTTGATTATTTCAGGGAGAAGATGGGGATGATAAAGAATCCACTTCAGTAGCAGAAATGGGTATGATGTTGCAGTGCAGTAGCATGACACAGCATGATGAGAAGAGGTTGCAGTGCAGAAGCAGTGTTGGGAAGAAGGACCAGCAACAACACGGATGCAGAGGGAGTTACAGTGTTGGGAGAAGGACTAGCAACAACACGGATGCAGAGGGAGTTGCTGTATGGATGCAACAATGGCAGTGACAGAGCCATGGGCAGCAGTACAGGGTCAGGATGCAACAGTGTAGAGGATGTTGGGTGGGGAGGCCTAGCATTAGCACAGGTACCAGTGCCGTATAATCAGAGTAATGCTTAGTGTGGAGTATTACTAGAGCACAATCCTCGTTAAGAGGGAGTGTTGATTTGGGGTAGCATTGGATGTGCTTTAGCCATGAAAATTGGTAGGGAGGCTAAAGCACATGAGATCTCCAAGACCCAAAAATGGTTTGGGCAGATTCTAACCGGTTTGGGAGATATTAAAATAATTAATATTTTTAATAGAGTTCCTAAGTCTAAACTTAGGAAAAATAAAATATTAATGGGTATTAATCAATGTTCCACCAAGACTCTGGGACGGGGAGACGCGGGTGAGAGGAGACACACAAAGGGGACGTGTGGGAGTACCCTCGAATTTAAGGGAAATTTATTGGGGATGGAGGGACGACGGGGTATATAATTTTTTCCTTTTTAATATATATATATATATATATATATCAAATTCATATTCTATAATGAAAGCATAAATACAATAATACATACATATTTGAATTAAATAGTGAAATACATTGATCCATACACATCATCCTTACTAATACATACATGATTCGTCCATAGACCACGAGATTCAATAATGAAATACTTTGATCCATATTCATTATTCGTTATTCACCATTCTAGAATCTACATTGATTTAAAAATTAAATTCATCTTTCTAGATTCTAAATTGATTTAAAATTTAAATTCATCAATCATCATTCTAGAATCTAATTAGTACTAAGAAAAATAGACTATAATAGATACTGAAATCTAAAGTCTGGAATAGTAAATTGATATAGCTAAAACTCAAAAATAGTGGAGTGATGAATCTAAAAGTCACTCTAAAATACACAGAGGGTTTGGTGCTCTTGATTAAATACTAATTCCATACCCTTGTACATGACAAAATGCAATGGAAACATTGCAATCCATCGAATCCTGAATTCTTGAAAAACTGTTAAGTCTACTGGATTTTGAGTGAGATCTAAAATTCTACTTTCTCCATATGAAATCCAATAAGGTCGGAACCACTCTCAAACATCCTAAGTCATTTCATGGTAATGTTAAAATTATGAAAATGAAAGATAAAGGAGAATGTCACTTTTACTTTAAGAATTTAACATTACCATGAATTTCATAGCATTAGTAGGGAAATATGGTCAAATACTAGGTTTTCCTTGTCATAAATCATTGTTTACAAGCAAATTTAAGGGGGGACGCCCAGACGTCCCCCTTTTGGGAAGTCACGTCCCCCACACTGGGGAAACGTACCCTCTGCCCCCCGCGTCTCCCCACACTGGGGAAATGTCCCCCCCCTGCATCTCCTCAAAACGGGGACGTGGGGAAACGTTTCCCTAGATGTCCCCTCATCCCAGGTGTGTGGGGTGTGCGTCCCCGTGGAACACTGGTATTAATATAAAACTGGGTTAGAAGGTGCCAAAAGACATGGATCAAGCCAAATCTAATCTTAGCCTTTGATTAGAGATGTAATCTCGACCGTTGAAAGACCAACAGGAAAAGTATAAGAAGAAGCTTGAGTGTCAGTTGGAGAACACACTGAGGGAGACCAGTTAGTTTGATTTTTGGAGCGGGGTTTGTTGAGAAATTCAAACTAGCGGTCTGGATTGCAGCAAGAGGTAGCGGGTACAGAACAGAGAGGCAATAACAACACCAGAAGATCAACGCAAAGGTTAGAGAGGCAGACGCATAGCTAGTAGGACTGCACAGTCACTGGGCCTGCGTGGGTGACACAGAGAGGCCCAATGCTGATGCAGAGAAACAGGAGCTGACACAGAGGGTCTGGGAGCTGCGCAGAGGCCAGCAAGTCTGATGCTGAGTTTGGGGGAGGGTGCTGGAGAATTTATCTCTGTTGGGTAAGCCAATTTGGCACCCAGTTGTACTCAAGAATAACTGATTAATAAAATCCTCCTTTGCTGTACCGGTTTTCCCGCATTGGGTTTTTCCGGGGACAATTGTCCGAAAATATCTGTGTTGATGTGTTTGATTCTTGTGCATGTATTTATTTTTGTATTATGGTGTGATGTCTGCAACATAATTTATTTTAATGTTTACTGAAGGGTTTACGTAAATAACTTATTGGAAAATAAGTAGGTAAAATAAATCAGTTGTTGCAGTGACAAAATTTTCACACAGTTATCCGATATGAGGACAGGTTGGAGGGATTGTCCAACTATAGTCCATGGAAGGAAGGGATCAAGTTGATATTGCAGGTCAACAGGATCTGGGATTTTGCCAAGAAAGAGATCAAGAAGCCAGCTGATCCTAAGGAGCTGGAAATATGGGAAGATTTGGATGTGAGGGCGAGATTGATCATCCTTGATGGTATGAGGGATGCCCTAATATCTCATTTGTCCGAGAAGAACACCACACATATGTGGGTGTCTCTTCAGAATTTGTTCCAGAATAAGAACGAGAACTGGGTATTGGTATTGGAGGATAAGTTGAAGTCCACCAAGATGTTAAAGGGTGAAAGCATGACTTCGTATTTGACAAGATTGTCTCAGGTCAAGGATGAGCTTGCTGCCATTGGTGTGATTGTCTCAGATGGAGATTTGGTAAGGATTGCCTTGAAAGGGTTCACCGAGGAATGGAAACCCTTCATCAAAGGAATCATTGCCAGGGAGAAGTTGCCAAACTGGGATAGGCTGTGGGATGACTTCATTTAGGAAGAGTTGCGAGACGAGGATCTTCAGCCGAAGCAGAGAGCTTCGGATGATGATGTGGCACTTGGTAAGCAAAAGAAGGACTCGAGTAAAATCAAGTGTTTCAACTGTGGCGAGATGGGTCATTTTTTGTCAAGATGTCTGAAGAAGAAGAAGAAGGGAGATGATGAGAAAAGAAAAGGGAAGCAGGCTGCCCTTATTGCCAATAAAGCAGAGATGGATGAGCTCACTAGAAGATTGGAAGACGAAGAGGATGATTTTTCTATGATTTCTCATTTCTCGCAGAGTACTATCAAAGAGGATGGATGGTACGTGGACAGTGGTGCGATGAAGAGACATATAGGTGTAATTCCAAGCAAGAGTAATGTGTTCTGTTAAAGCAGGGTTACCAAAAGCCATATTTGAACATAGGGACATCCTTAACACTGTTCCTGTGCACCTTGGAGTCCTTATCTTGGTCAATTGAGTGACCGAGTTTCGAAAAGTAGAGATAGCTGATATGTGTATTAGCCAAGCCTTAAAAATTTCCTATGAAGAAGTGTATAGTAGAACAGTGCAACCATTGATCCTCAATGTATACAGTAGTCCTATGATGCCTTTTATACTTAATATATGTAGAAATTTCTAAGTTTGACCCGTTAGAAATCCCCACTGCATTATCTGGTTTATTTCACCTACTTGTTTATTCCATTAACAAGTTATTTATACATATAAATACTGAAAATAAACATAAATACAACCTTACCTCATATATAGATCAGCCACTGAAATACTAGACAAACACATAAGGGACATCGTTATTTTTGGACAATCGTCCCCGGAAAAACCCAACTTGGGAAAACCGATGCAACAGTTCTGAGGGTTTTCTTATTATTCAGAATCTTGAGTACAACTAGGGTGCTGAACTGGCTCACCCAATAGAGATTTTTACACGGCAGTAATACCTCTTCTTGGAGACAGATATTCAGCAAGTCTGCCCCACGAAAATCCTTCGGCGCTTCTCCAAGGCTCTGTGTCAGCCCTACTAGCCTCAGCATAGCTCTGGAACCCTCTGCGTCAGCCTTTTGCCTCTCTGCGTTAGCTCTCTAGCCTTTTGTGTCACCTACACAGGCCCCTTAGCGTCTGCGCAGTCTCTAGCTGGCTCTGCGTAGCCTCCTCAGTCACCGCGCTGGCCCTCTGGCACTATCTCTGCCTCTCTGCTATGTACTCACTGCCCCTCGCTGCAACAGATCACTTGTTCCAATTTTCTCAGCAAGCGTCGCTCCAGAAAATCAAACTGGCTGATCAATCTTGGTGTGTCTCCAACTGACCCTCAAGCCTCCTCTTATACTTTTCCTATTGAGTCTTCAACGGCCCAGATTAAGTCCCTAATCAATGACTAAGATTAGATTTGGCTTGATCCATGTCATTTAGAACATTCTCACCTAGTTTTATATTAATACCCATTAATATTTTAATTTTCCTAAGTTTAGACTTAGAAACTCCATTAAAAATATTAATTATTTTAATATCTCTCTAAGCGGGTGGAATTTTCCCAAACCGTTTCTGGGTCTTGGAGATCTCATGTTCTTTAGCCTCTCCACCAATTTTCATGGCTAGAGCACATTCGATACTACCCCAAATTAACAATATATGTTGAGAAATGTAGGTGGATTTCAGTATAGGCCCAATTCCTGAGGAAATTACAGAGCAGATAATCAAAGTACTTGTGAATGTCTCATTTTAGATGGAAAGTTCGGGGTAGGTATATATATGAAAATATGCACACAATTTTGAAGTTATGGGTAGACTTCAAATGCACAAAATGTTTTGGGCCAACCTTTGTTTAACAAATGTTGGATACTTTAATTTAAGGATGTATTGAAGGGCTGATTTGTAGATGCAGCTTTGATTTGGTCAAATTAGGCCTAGGGTGTACTTGATTCATAAACTCAATTGCTTGGTCCAATGTTGTAGGTTCTAATATAGTGTATTTGAGAGGGACCCCTTTGCGTTGTGATATATATGTGGAACCTTACAGTTCACACATTGAGAATGCCCACATTATAGGATTTTCCAGAGTAGGGGACCTATTGATGAGTAAAGGGGCAAACTCTTTGGTTATTTTGGAATGATAATTGGCGACCATATTAGTTTTATGAGCCCACATTTGAAGGAAGAGATTGAGTTTCTGCCTGCAACCCTGCACAAAGTGGGGAGGAATGGTTCCAACATTGGAGGGCTTTGAAGGTTCAATACATGTCTTGAAATTCCTTGTCTGCACATGAAAGGGACTTGGAGTATTTTTTGTTTAAAGAGGAGTTATGGTTGATTTTGTTGAGTGTCCACTTTGGTGGGTTGATTATGGAAATTATGGAGTCCTTTCACCCACCTTGGAGGCCACTTGGGGGCTTGTGCACCCACATTGGAGGAATGCTTAGAGGAATTTGGCAGTAGATTTGAAGGCTTATGGAAGAATTTATGATGTTGAAGGGCCTTTAGAGGCTAGACGCTCCACCAATAATCCTTCACTTGAGGAAAGCGTCACTTGTGAGGGATTTGTGCCCCAAGTTTTTGTACATGTGGCATTAGAAGCCCTATTTTATTTAGATTAATTAATTTGTAGAGAGGGCCTTTTGCCCCTCCTTAGGGTGATTTAGGGGATTTTAGCTCAGAAAATATTAATTTATTATAATAATAAAATAATATGTTCTAGGGGAGAAACCATCTGTAATCTGAAAATTTCTACAATTTTTCTTTTGTAAAAATTGGCTATGGTTATTTCAAGTCGAGCGAATTGTCTTGGGGGAGTTATTTTTGTTTGGAAGGATTTACTCTTGGATTGAGGAAGTGATGCGAAGGTGAACTGTGTTATTTTATGGTGAGTATCTTCTTCCATTTTTTACAATTGTAGAATTAGGGTGTCTATGAAATTTTCATCTTGCTATATTGAAATTTTTATGACTGTAAAATCTCATTTACAAAATTTGTCACCTAGCATCCGTTAAGGAAACTTAGCATAGCAATCTTTGATTTTAAATTTTTAATTGATTGAAAATCGCTTGGGTCTTGATGGAGAGATTATTCTCTCTTTATTCACTCCAATCAAGTCTTTAGCCATAAACTTACTCCTTGTTTGATTCCATATGCCTAGAAATTCATTGATAAAACAAGTTGTTGATTCTTCATTCTCCATCACTTTATACCTTTTTGTAAATCATAAAAGTATTTTGCGAGGGTTCCACTCTCTTGAGAAATCTTGTAGTTATGATGTTTGTGTACATTCCTTTTGAACTATTAACGCTGATTACTCTAAGAAACCTAGTAATCCTATCTTCCACCTAACCTTTAATTGATTAGATCATTCGATTGGAGTGTGAAGTAGAGATTTGGAGAGATTTTTGACTTGGTGTGACAGGGCCATTAGATATCTAGGATCTATAAAGAGAACACCCCTTGATTCAGAGGAGAGCTATATAGAAGTGAGAAGGGGGTTGGTAAGGTGATAGTGCCCCCCTTTGAGGTGCAACGAGTCTCTCACTTGAGATATTGGACTCTATATCTACAAGTGCGAGATTTTGTTGTAACAAGCCTAAAGGTGTGTGTGTGTGTACATATGTATATTTCCAAGGAAAATCTTATTCATTTGTTTGTGTGTGTGTGCGCATGTGGATATGTATATTTCCAAACAAAATCTCATGGAGAAACCCAAGGGATGCTTCCTCATATTAGTGAAGGGCCTTCCTACTAAGTGTTGAAGAATGCAACTAGGTTCGGTCTTCATAATGTATTTGAGTCATAATGAAATGTATTTATCAAAAGAAAGGAAAAGAATAAATTATTATCATCATTATGACTTATTAAAGCATGGGTTTCATGCTCGAGTCATCATTTTCTAGGTCAAATTCCCCATTGAGGACTTCTAGGTTTTATATTGAGTCATTAGAGTCATTGTCCTTTTTATGAGACCCTTCTTGGGCTTTTGAATCATGTAAAAATAATTTTTATTGAGTCAAATAAGTTATTTGTCACCTCCACACCAAGTCGGCCCTCACTCGATCAAGTAGGCCTACATTAGCGTAATTTGACCCACAGAAGAGGCTATTAAAAAGTGTAGTTCAATTCATTTGGAGAATCACTAACACAACTTTGATATTCAAGAAAGGGAAGCGGAAGAATATGAAATTGTAGAAGTAGAAGGAGATTTACTGGAGAAGAAAATCGAAGTTTTTGGGTCATCTCTCTCTCACACGTGTGAATTTTCTGGGCTACTACTGGAAGGTCAAAGTGCTGCATCATGGTTGAGTTTCTGCTATTGCATCAAGGTCGAAATGTTTGCTGCCTCTAGGTCGAATTTCTGTTACTGCTTCTAGGTAGAAGTGCTACTGCTTCAAGATCGAAGTACTACTGCATCAAGGTCGAAGATCTGTTGTTGCATCTCGGTCGAAGATTTGCTGTTGCGTCTAGGTCGAAGATTTGTTGTTGCATCTAGGTCGAAGTTGTTGTTGGAAGGTTATCATCTGCAGAAGAAAGGCATCGCTGACTTGGTGATTGGAGGAAGTCTGTGTCTAGGTCAAGGAGTCTTGGATCATCTTGTGAAACTATTGAAAGAAGAGTTTTTCACTGGGTTTTCCCCTAGATAAGGGTTTTTCCCTGGTTGTCCGCCTCTTTGGTGTCTTTGATCTTCATGTTATGGTTTTGGTAATTGCTTGATGAACTAAGATAAAAAAAGAACATAAGAAAGTTAATAAGAACATAAGAATATCACAAGTAATTATCAACATAAAGAAAATCTTTCTGCGTTTCTGATTTTCCAACATGGTATCAGAGGTAAGGTGAAGAAGAAGGAAAAAGGCAGCCTAAAGATCTATTGAAAAGAGAATAAGAAGTTTTAAGAAGTTGAATAAGGGTCATCAAGATCATATAAGGAGACAAGCCTACTATCTTCAAGAACCATGTCTAACTCATTGAAGGGAGAAAACAAATTAGAAGGAGCATCCAATTACAGGGCATGGAAAAAGAGGACAGATTTCATCATCGAGAAGAATAAAGTCTTGGATCTAGAATCAAGTGATGCAAAAAAGGCAAAGTTTAGAGAAACAAAGATATTGGCCATGACCCTAATGGTGGATGGAATAAAGTATAACCTCATCCCATATATATCCAACATAGATTCCGATCAAAATATGTATGAGGCCTTATTCAAATTGTTCACAATCAAGAATCTTGGTCAAATTGCAAGTCTTAAGAATGAACTAATGACAATGAAGATGACAAAAGATGACACTGTGGCATCCTTTTTTGTCAGAATAGCTAGAATCAGAGATGAACCCCAACCATTAGATGAGATAGTACTTAATCACTACACTTCTAGAATTACCAACATCTTGGAGTGCCTTTGCATCAGGGATAAACAGTTGGAAGGACACTCCTACATTCTAACAATTATGGAATGCATGTAGTCAAGAAGAAGTTAGAATTTCATTAGTAAGCAACAAAGAGAATGAAGAGGAGAAAATTTCAAATGCCTATTCTGCGCATCACAAGAATAAAGGAACCTTCAAGAAGTCCAAAGGGCCAAGAAAGAAGATAGACCTATCTAAGATTGAATGCTACAATTGTCACAAGATGGGTCATTATAGAAGCAATTGTCCATATAATCCTAGGAATAAAAAGAGAAACAGGGATCAAGCAAATGTTGCCGAAGAAGGATCTCCAAAGAAGAACAAAACCGAAGAATTGGAAATAAAGGACTTACACTACTAAGTCCTCTACTCTAAAGTTTTGAATTATTTTCCTTTATGCTTTGATTTCTAGTACTTGTATGTTTAACATGCTTTGGAAAAATATTTTTGAATTGTTTTGATAAAGTTATAGGTATCCCTAGAGATTGGATTGAGAGGGAACTGTCACCATTTTTCAAAGATAAGTATCTTATTCCTTGTATTATCCTTTTATATTTGGTTTCCTTCTCTTATCTAGATATGTTTGACCTAGATGCTAATAACATTTCTTTTCATATTTTTCTTAAGAAAGGCTTGCTAAATGCTCAAGGGCTATGGAGAAGACCTCATAAAGACAAAGCATGATAGAAGTTCTATTGGAATTGATGTCCTATAAGGTTTGTCTAGAAAACAACTTAAAGGTATGTCTTAGACCATAAGCTTTGTTCTCTTCGTGATAAAGGTATATTCATTCATTCTAATAAATCTGCTTTACATTACTAACAAGTGTTATGTCTAGGGCCTCTGAAACATAAAGATTCTTATTTGGGTGATTAATCATTAGATTTAATCTACCCTCATTAAAATCATCATGTTTGTGGAACCCTAAAAGGTTCTTTGTAAAACCTTAACGTAAGGGTATGTCAATGTGAAAAACCCTAGTCTACTTAGGGTTACTGATGAAATCTAGAAAACGCTATTCTTTTGATGTTTGGGGTTTTGATGGTAATGTCATGTTTGGAGTTTTAGTATTGTTATGGAAACCTTAGTCCTTTAGGATTGGATGGTAATGACTATGTATTGAATTGCTAGACCTTGAGGCTTTGGTAAATTAGGGTTTATGAGCAAAACCCTTATAATATCTAGAGTAAGCTCCTAGGAATGAAACCCTAGGTGTATGTTTGTCCGTCTGATCAAAACCCTAGCCCAATCAAGATTGTTATATCTCTGACTTTAAATGTATTGCTATTTGTGTCTTGGGCGTACCTAATGAATATTGAAATGCTTGTGCATGATTATGAAATCCTAGATATGTATATGCGGTAACCTAATTGTTGATGCTCATAATGTGTAAATTCTAGGGTTTGTAACAAAGTCCTAGTATTAGTTTGATATTCTAGGATATGGTGGTATTGTTTCAAAATGTAATCATAAAGTCAAGTGTTTACAAAAAGTTGGTCATATTGTTGAAAGTTGAAACCATAGATTGTGTTATGATTGGTTTTGATTTTTGATATCTAAGGCTTAGTGTCTCAAAATGGAATCTAAGATTTGCATTAAATCCTAGTAGAAGTCTAACATATAAATTCTGAAAATCGTTAGATGCATTGTAGCACTGTACTTATTTGAGTTGCTTTTAGGGTTTGCAATATATCATAGTAGAGTTTGTCATATCTCTAAAAGTAATAATGAGGCCCTAGATATAATGAGACTGATATCTTGATTGAGTCACTGATGTAATCTAGGGGTTATAACCAAACTCGAGCAAGAAGTTGAAGTTTAAAAGTATGTGTCTCTTGCTGATTATGAACCTAACTAAGTTTAGGTATTTGATGTCTAAAGTCTAATGCTTCTATGATTCTAATATAGTTAAATTCATGCTTCTATATATGTATTTGGTTGTACTTGATGTTTAAGTTGTGCAGGTACATAATCTTCAAGATGTTGAAGATATTTCTAAGTAAAGTTGATTTGATTGATAAGCATGATGAAGGAAGTCATATGAATCAAGATGACTCTGATAAGAAGGATTGAAGCCATGAAAGATTCTCCGATGTCATAGAAAGTTGTTGATCTCCTTAAGAGGGAGCCTAGATAAAAGAAAGGCTTTATCTCCCAAGTTGAGAGGGAGGGCATATTATAGTCATGATGGATACCTTGAAGAAGAAATTGGAGAATGTATATTAAGGTGCCGCTGAAAGAAGGAAAGAGGGATTCGGTTGTAGAATATGTTGCTGCATGTCAAGTAGGAAAGGAAGTTGTATGGTTGAGGAAACTTCTGTCAAGATTCGTTTGGGAAGTCTCTAAGTCCTACCGTGATAAATTGAGACAATCAAGGCAACATCAAGATGTCCGAAGACCCCGAAGGTTTGTGTTTACTTATGTATTTGAAAGTTTGTTACCAATTGCAGTTGTGATTGTTCAGGTAAATCTCTCGAAGTTTTGAAAGCATGCTTGATGTTATCGATCTGTTTGATCGGGAGAGATTTGATGTTACCGATTTGAATAATCGGGAGTGTTGAGGCATTGTGTGTAATACATAGTGCCTAGGAGGACATCTGGTCGACCTGGGTATTGATGTCTAGTTCTCGAAATAGGGAGGGTGGCGTTGGTCATATAGCTCTGACTTTGCATTACACGCCTAGTTCCTTGGGTTGATGGTTAGCAAGTAAGCCTGATGGTACCTAGAGAGTTTGAAAGCTCTAGTCCATCTTAGTCACACCCGGATAGATTGCCCTAGTCGAGAATCTAGTTCGTTGCACCGTGTGTACTAAAACTCTTCGTGGTTGATTCATTTTTCAGATCTTCCATGTACTTGTATATATATGTGTAATTATGAATACCTCCCTAGTTAAGAGGGAGCGTTGAAGAATGTAACTAGGTTCGGTCTTCATAATTGTATTTGAGTCGTAATGAAATGTATTTATCAAAAGAAAGAAAAATAATTTTTTATTATTATCATCTTGACTTATTAAAGCATGGGTTTCATGCTTGGGTCATCATTTTCTAGGTCAAAGTTCCCATTGAGGACTTCTAGGTTTTATTTTGAGTCATTAGAGTCATTGTTCTTTTTATGAGAAACTTCTTGGGCTTTTGAATCATGTAAAAAGAATTTTTATTGAATCAAATAAGTCATTTGTCACCTCCACATCAAGTCGGTCTACATTAGGGTAATTCGATCCACAGAAGAGGCTATTAATAAGTGTAGTTCGATTCATTTGGAGAATCACCCACATAAGTTCGATATTCAATAAAGGGAAGTAGAATAATACGAAATTGCAGAAGAAGTATAAGGAGATTTATTGGAGAAGAAAATCGAAGTTTCTGGGTCATCTCTCTCTCACAGGTGTGAATTTACTGGGCTACTACTGGGAGGTCGAAGTGCTGCATCAAAGTTGAGTTTTTGCTACTGCATCAAGGTTGAAATTTTTGTTGTCTCTAGGTCGAAGTTCTGTTACTGCTTCTAGATCGAAGTGCTACTGCTTCAAGATCGAAGTACTACTGCATCAAGGTCGAAGATCTGCTATTGCATCTAGGTTGAAGTTGTTGCTGGAAGGTTATCATCCAGAAGAAAGGAAGAGTTGACATGGTGATTGGAGGAAGTCAGTGTGTAGGTCAAGGAATCTTGGATCATCTTGTGAAACTATTGAATGAAGAGTTGTTGACTGGGTTTTCCCCTAGATAGGGGTTTTTCCCTGGCTGTCCGCCTACATTTGGTGTCTTTGATCTTTGTGTTATGGTTTTGGTAATTGTTTGATGCAGTGTGGAAAAAGTCCTGAAAAAATCGGGATTTATTCCTAAAAATGCGATTTTTTGGGCGAAATGATTATATCGGCCGACTTTTTGACGATTTTTTAAAAAACGAAAAAATCGCGATATAATCGAATTAATCCCGATTTAATCGGGAGTCGATTGAAAAGATCGGTTGGCATTAAAAAATTTATGTCCGTGGGCATAAAAAGCCGGAAATCGTTCATTTTAATTTTTCACTGTGTTTTGGCTTGTTCCGCTGTGGAGAATCGAGGGTTTCGACTGTCAAGTTTTCGGTGTGCATTTGCAAGTTGCAACGTTGCCATTGCAAGAGTCAAGACTCAAGAGGAGCCCCCGCAAGCCTCAAGGTATGCTCAGAGCTTCAAAGTCCAGACTATACGTTGTTAAAACTTAAAAGTTACGTATTAAACTATTAATACATTATGATTAACAGCGGGCAGCGGAAAGCCATGGCCCATTATCCAAATAACAAATGGACAAAATATATATAACTGTTATCGTTTATGTATATTATATATATTATAACTGTTCAGCCGCTTAGCGTTCACTGTGCCCATTATCCAAATAACAATTTAATCGACAAAGTATATGTAACTGTTATGTATATTATTATTTATATAACTGTTCAGCCGCTCAGCGTTCACTGTGCCCATTATCCAAAATTCAAATAACAAATCGACAAAATATATAACTGTTATGTATATTTAATATTTATGTATATTATAATATTATATAACTATTCAAACTTCAACCGCTCAGCGTTCACTGTTAAGTAACAAGTTTTAACAACTTATGACCATTGTAAGATACGGTGATACCCTCTTGGAGATATATTAATTATTAAATACCCAATAAATTTTCCAAAGTTTTGTGTAATCTGTCTCAGACTCTCAGACACCAGAGAACTTTCATCGAACAGTTTGAGTGAGGTAGGCTGGCCGCTGTAGGTATGCTTTTGACATTTGTTTGTTTGCTAAAAGAGATACGTATGTTTTTGTTTATAACTTTATTTTCTCAAACAGTATAGCTGTTAAGTTATTTATAATTTTATATCAGTCAAATAATGAAAACACACAGTCCTTCATTCAGCTTGATAATAAGAGTTACAAACTTACAGTACACAGAAGTTATTAGGAACCTGGAGGCTGGTGTTAACTCAGCAATGCAGACTCTAACATAGACTGATCCCCTTTTGGTGAAGGATATCAGTCCCACTTGAAGAATGCTAGCTCAGAAATTGAGCCCACAGTGTTAACATATAATAATAAATATTAAATATATATGGCTTAAGTGTTCACTGTTCGGTGGGTCTAAAAATTTAAAAAATTAAAAATTAAAATTACTATAAATTTGTAATTTAAATTTTAAATTTACTAATTTGTTTCTAAATTCTGAGTGCAATACAAATTACTAATTATATTTTGCTGATTTGAATTTGTTTCAATTTTTTTTGTGCCCAGGTTTAAACTTTAAATTCTAGCTCAAAGTTTAAAACAAAATGCCCAGGATTTTGGATTCTATGTGGGAGTTTGGTGAGCCTGATGTTATACCTGAAACTGGGGCGCTCAATAGAATGTATTTGACTTGCAAGTTGTGTGGCAAGCATATGTCAGGAGGCATCAACAGATTAAAATTCCATTTGGGGCAAATTCCGGGCCAAAATATTGAACTTTGCACAAAACCAAGTCCAGAAATCATCCGAAGGGCCATTCAATCATTGATGGATAAAGAGGAAGGAAAAGACACCAGGGCAGCACTAAGAAACCAACTTGTAGGGGGCTCAAGAGTGGGGGGACTTGAGAGTGGCAGTGCTTCTACAGCAGCATCACCTTCCTCACCCATGGGTACTCATCCTTCTATTTCATCTTTTTTTGTTCCTAGAACAACAACTGGTTCACAACCTGGGATCAAATCATCAATGAAAAAAAAGGAAAAGGCAGAAGCTGACAAGTTGGTCAGTAGGTGTCTTCTATGGAGTGATGTTCCCTTCAACATTGCCAAGACAAACCCATTCTACCAGCCTATGTTTGATGCTGTTGCTGTCGTTGGCCCGGGGTACAAAGCCCCCAGCTTTGCAGAGTTGAGAGGGCCTCTTCTTCAAGATGAAAAGACTGAGTGCACTGCTAGATTGGCAGAGTTTAGGGCATCATGGGAGCACACTGGATGCACCGTCATGTCAGATGGTTGGACTGACCAGAAGGTTAGGACCCTTCTTAACTTCTTGGTTAGTTGTCCCAAGGGGACAATGTTTATGAAATCTGTTGATGCATTTGCACACATTAAAGATGCATGTTTATTATGTGAGTTGTTGGACCTCTTCATTCAGGAAGTAGGCCCAAGCAATGTTGTCCAAGTCATAACGGACAACGCTGCAAATTATGTTGCAGCTGGCAAGATGCTTATGGAGAGGTAGCCTAACTTGTTTTGGACACCTTGTGCTGCTCATTGCATTGACTTGATGTTGGAGGATATAGGTAAAATTCCTACTGTGAGGGATATTGTTGACTCATCCAAGAGCATAACAAAATTTATTTATAATCATTCATCTGTGCTTAGCTTGATTAGAAAATTCACCAACAACAAAGAGTTGGTGTGGCCTGCCATTACACGATTTGCCACTACTTTCATATCTCTTCAGTCTCTGTTGAATTCTATGTGGGAGGTGAAGAGCATGTTTCTCTCAGCGGATTGGCGTTCTTTATCTATTAGCCGCAAACCAGAGGGAGAGGGCATATGCAGACTAGTTTCATATGATCAGAGCTTTTGGGCAGGAGTAGAGGAGGTGTGTGCCATTTCAGGGTAAAGGTTCTTCGGTTGGTTGATGGAGAGAAGCCCGTAATGGGCTACTTGTATGAGGCCATGGATAGGGCCAAAGAAGCCATCCGTGCTTATTATGCAGATAAGGGAGAAGAGGGGTTAGAGAAACAACAGGTCATATGGAGAGTGATTGATCAGCGATGGAACAATACCCTCCATCGCCCCATTCATGCTGCAGGTGTCTACCTCAACCCTGCATTTTCTTATGCTTGTGGTTTTAGATTTGATGCCGAGGTGATGGATGGATTCTTCACTTGTGTCATCTGAGCAAGAACATGAGGAGATTTCTAAAGAAATGGAGGTCTATAGGATGGGAGGTGGCACATTTGGTTTTAACATGGCTATTAAGAATAAGACGACCAAAATGCCAGGTAAGCTTTAGTTTGTTTCAAACTTTCAAGTTGAGAATTTCAATGTTTTTTTTTATGTTTCTCATTTTTCTTTTAACTTGTAGATGCTTGGTGGACAAGCTATCATGCCAGAGTACCCCATCTTCAAAAGCTTGCCATTCGAGTGCTCAGCCAAACATGCAGTTCCTCTGGGTGTGAGCGCAACTGGAGTGTATTTGACAAAATACACTCCAAAAAGCGCAACAGGTAAAAACTAAAAAGATTTCAAATTAAATTTTTTGAATTCGTTTGATTAATTTTAATATTTAAATTTTCTAAGTACTAATTTACAATCTATGACCCTAATACAGATTGGAATCCCAACGCCTCAATGACATGGTATACGTCTACTGCAATCTTTGATTGTGGGTGAGACAGCTTCAGAAACCTACTGATGTGGAAGCCATCTCATTGGAAAATATTGATACCACCGCTGCATGGAGAGTCGAGACTGAGAGGCCAATCTTGGACACGATCTCGGATTGGTTAGGTATGGATCTAGAGGATGTAGCAGTTGTAGAGGAGGGAGAGCCAGAGATAGAGGAGGAGGAGGCGGAGCAACATCAGGGTCAGGAGGCAGTAGCAGAGCTGGATGAGGATGCTGAGGAGGAGGTGACACCATCTAGGGTGGGCAGCAGTAGCGACAACGTAGCATAGAGGCCACCTCTTCCATCAGCTTCTAGAGGACGATTGAGTCCATTTCCTTTTGTATCCCCAGGGGCAGGGTCTTCTTCCTTTAGAGGAAAAGGCAAAGCCATTCCCTATTCCCGTAAAAGGGGAAGAGGATCTCAGTGACTGATTAGTGATTACTTGATGACTTTTAGATGACTCATGATGTACATTTATTATATTTTTTGTTGATATTTTGACTCTTGAGAGTTGAGACTCAGACAGGACTCAAAATTCAGGAGTGGATTCACTATTTTGATATGTGATGTAGCACTAGACTTCATATACATATTATATATTAGCTTTCTTTACATGTTTATGTGGAAATGCATTTATTTGATGTTGTGGATACTCTAGATGTTAAAAAAAATAAAAAAAAATGAATAATTTTGTGTTTTTTTAATTTTGCCGACTTTTTCGAAAAACTCCCGACTTTGTCGAGTTTTTCAACTTTTGGGCCGAATTAATCCCGACTTCGACTTTTTCCACACTGGTCTAAGCACTTGAGGACAGAGGGTATGATGTGTTGTTCAGGAGAGTGTAGGTGTTTATATATCCTAGGGAAACTCCAGCTTCTTCAGCTAGAGAGATTGGTGTGCGCCATGCCAAGGTGTACAAGTTCTCATTCCAGCCCTTGATGGCATTGAGTAGCAGCATCTGAGACAGGACCGACATCAGATCTAGTAGTTCAGAGTTGTGTGAGATTTGGCACCGCAGGATGGGGCACATGTATCATGGAGCCTTGAGTACATCGCGGAAGATCACCACTGGTGTGCCAGATTTTAGTTCTTATCACCTTGATGTATGCGGAGAATGTGTTATGTGGAAGTTTGCTAGATCCTCTTTTCCCAGCAGTGACAACAGAGCGACCAAGATCCTTGACTTGATTCATACCGATGTGAGTGGTCGGATGCCTCATGTATCCTTGAGTGGCTATGAGTACTATGTTTTGTTCATTGATGACCACTCCAGGAAGACCTGGATTTATTTCTTGAAGACCAAGAGTGAGGTTTTCAAGCGGTTTCAAGAGTTCAAAACTCTTGTGGAGACCCAGATAGGTAGGAAGATCAAGGTCCTCAGGTCGGACAATGGAGGGGAGTATACCCTTGGTGATTTTGTTGATTTTTGTGCTGAGGCAGGGATTAGGAGGGAGTTCACATTTCCTTATCACCCCCAGCAGGATGGGGTTGCAGAGAGGAAGAATAGATCGATTGCAAGGGCTGCCAAAGCCATGCTTCATGATTAAGGGTTCCCTTTATTTTTGTGGGCAGAGGTCTACAACGCTGCTCTGTACTTGCCGAACAGGAGTCCACATCGTGCATTAGGGAATGTGACTCCGGAGGAGGCTTTTTTTGGGAAGAAGCCTGATGTTGGGCACTTTTGTATCTTTGGGTGCCTTACATATTCCTATGTCCCTAAGGAGAACAGGACCAAGCTAGAGCCCACTGTAGACAAGGGCATCTTTGTGTGTTATAGCGAGACCTCGAAAGCTCATCGGATTTATATTCCTGCGCAGAGGAAAGTGGTTGTCAGGCCGAATGTGAAGTTCAAGGAGGAGAGAGCTTTCAGGGGGTCATGGGAGTTAGAGTATCCAGAGTCACTAGACCCTCAGGAGCAACTGAGTCAGTCACAGGGATCTAGTGGCCAGGGATCAAGAGGTACATCGATTACAGTGTCAGGTCCATCAGTGAGCAGTGGCTCTCAGAGTCGGGTGGTTCTTCGGGCAACATGCAGGGCAGTCCGTAGAGCAGTTCACGGGGTAGTCCACTTATGGACAGTTCGCACGGTACTTCAGCATCTACAGGTATAGATTCAGTCATGAGTTCAGTTAGCAGGCCTTCAGGAGTTTAGGCTTCTGATGATGATGAGGATTCTTTCAATCTGGTGGGAGAAGTAAGCTCAGGGAAGAGGAAGCCCAAGTGGCTTCAAGATACCTTGCGCGAGCCCACATCAGTGGCGGGGCCAAAGAGACAAGTTAGAGAGAGTAAACCACTTGAGCGGTTCTGTAGTTACATGGCATTGTTAACAAGCATTGTTGACTCTGAGCCTTCTAGTTATGAGGAGGCAACCAGCCAGTAGGTCTGGAGAGAGGCCATGATGGAGGAGTATTCTTCTATTATGAAGAACGATGTTTAGGAGGTAGTGCCGAGGCCTGAAGGTAAATCAGTTGTTACTTCCAGATGGCTCTACAAGATAAAGCATGTTGCAGATGGCAGCATCGACAAGTTCAAGGCTCGATTTGTGGCGAGAGGGTTCTCACAAGTAGAGGGAGTTGACTATGAGGAGACCTTCACTCTCGTAGCTCAGTATACATCTATTTGCTCCTTTATATCGATTGCAGTAGAGATGGGTTGGAAGATCCACCAGATGGATGTGAAGACCACATTTCTCAATGGCTTCATTCAGGAGGAGGTTTATATTGAGTAGCTACAGGGCTTTGAGGTGCATAGGAAGGAGTCCCATGTATGCAGATTGAAAAAGGCACTCTATGGCCTAAAGCAAGCTCCTAGAGCTTGGTACTCGAGGATTGATACATACTTGCAGCAGTAGGGTTTCACTAAGAGTGAGGCTGATCCAAACCTATACTTCATTGTGGTGGGTGAGGAGCCTCTCATTCTGGTGTTGTATGTTGATAACTTGATCATCACTGGTGCAGAGAGACTCATTGAGGGTTGCAAGAAAGATCTTGCTTTAGAGTTTGAGATGAAGGATATCGGCTTGATGCATTATTTTCTGGGATTGGAGGTGTGGTAGGAGGAGGGGCATTTCGTCCTAGGACAAGGGAAGTACATTGTGGATATTCTTAGCAGATTTCACATGGAGGACTGCAAACCCATGTCTACACCTATGATCACTAACTGGACGAAGCTTCACACTTCTGATTCCGAGTTGGTGGATCCTACTCTATACAGACAACTGATTGGTTGTTTGATGTATTTGGTTAATACTCGACTAGATATATGTTTTGCAGTTAACACTAAGTCAGTTCATGTGTGAGCCCAGTAGAGTGCACTAGGTGGCTGCAAAACACATTCTTCGTTACTTGCAAAATACATTTCAACAAATCTGGACAACAACATTTATTGGCATGCATCCCAAGGCAAAACCGTACAACAGGAGAAAGCCACAGAAATCAAGGAAGAGGGACAACACAGAAATCGAGGAAGAGGGACAATAACAAGGGCATGAATTTTGAGGCAGATTTGGTCACAAATTTCAAGGCAGCCGTACTGTTGAAATTTGTACAGTCTGTACAACAAGTTTTGGGCACATTTTTCGAGGCAGTCCGTACAACATTTACTGTTGTTTTATTGCTGTAAATTTTTTTGTTTTGGCTGTTTGCTGATTGGAACGATTTTCAAGGTGCAGTTCAAGCACGAAAATCGAGATAAGCTGTAATTGTGTTTGCTGGAATTTTTACTGTGTATTTCAGTTTTTCTGTAAAAGCATTTTCCGAAATAAAGAAGAGCTCTCAAACTGGTTTTCCCCAAGAGTCGTAGGGGGTTTTTCTAGGGTCAAATTGACCAAAAATCACGGTGTTATTTTTGGTGTGTGGCTATTATAATTTTGCTGTGTTTTATTTTTGCAATTTCAGCAGTTGTGAAATCTCTAAATTTGTGTTTTCAGAAAAATATTATCATTTCCAGATTTTAGAATTTTTATCATGCTTGGATTTAAAACTAAATGCATGGAGTGATAAGCAAAACTGATAACCGCAGTGGGGGTTGAAATTTCTTCAAGGAGGGGAGTACCAGAGCCTTGTGGACCTAGTGGTCATGTGGACCTTGAGACGAAAGATGATGAAATAAGGCATGTAATGTGTAGAGGGGAGTGAAAAATGTAAAATGGGAAAAAGGGACCTCGCTATAAGCCAATAGGGGAGATCCCACGAGACTAGGATTGAGGTTTAATCCCCCATTTAAGGTGAGGGAACAAGACTACAATCATAATCCTTCCTCCTTCCAAGTCCTTCCTCCTTCCAAGTTGCCCAATAATATATACCCATTAGTGCTCAAGGAAAAACAAGCATAAGCACTCGATTGCACAATGAAAAACATACCTTGAGGATTGGATGGCCCACCTTCAAACATATGTTCTCGACAAAAGGGCTAGGGGACATATTGCTATCTTAGGGAGCAGAGATCAACTCGCACAATATGTTGGTTACATCGGTGGCTGTCAGGGGCTGCCAACTAAAGACAAATCTAGGAGAAAATTCTCCTATGGGGTCACCCATTGGTGTTGGGTGATAAGATTATCATTGACAAGGACTAGATCCTCAACTTGGAAATCTTTTCCTTGTTTCTTGATCGACTGTTTCTTTTTATTGTTTTTATGTATTTTTCTTTTGGTTGTGGACGAAGGCAATTGATTTACTTGACATACATCTCCTCCAATTTCCTCAACCACTCCTAGTCTCCCGAGGATACTAAACTCAAAGTGCTTCCATGCTACCTGTAGGTTTAATATCTTAGTGTCCCCTTTCATCTTGCTATTTTCAGGGATAATGTAGAAAGGGAAAGGATCAATGTCTTCAACATGCTTAGCGATATGTGGCTCTTGATACAAGATAATTGGTTTTCCATTGGTTATGGGTATGGTAGCATAGGATAGGGCATCTGCAAATTCCCTCCAACAAATTCCGACCATTTTCTTGATAAGAGCATGCCCATTGAATAGGGAACATTGATGATTACTATATCCATCAATACAACTGTCTCTTTATTAGCAGCCAAAGCAACCTTAATATCTTTAATTAAACCATGCATGGGAATGGACTTTGAGTCAAAGCCACAATCATTTTTGTAAGGCCTAGTAATTTGCAATTCTAATTGACTCATAACTCTCAAAGGCATGACATTAGTGGAGGCTCCGAAGTCAAGCATACAATTATGCAATATCAAGTTATTAATCATAAGAGACAACAAAAAAGGTGCATGCCTAAGTAACTTGACACGTGGATTTGGGATTCGTCGGATATGGGGATTTGAGTGTTGGATTCGGACACGTTCGGATATGTTATATATATATATATATATTAAAAATTTCATATTTCTTATACAAATTCTCATTCATGATACAAATTCATTGATTTCAAACATAGATCATCATCTAGATGTAAGTTTTAATGTTTACAAAGTACACTAGTAACATTATAGCATGCATAGAACATATAAAATTCAAATACATGTCACATAAATGATAAATCAATGAATCATAAATTCTAAATTCATAAATGATAAATCATAATACATATTCAATTTATCAATGATCTAATAGGAGAAAGACAAGATAGTAAGATAAAGACACTAATAACTGTAGTTTTCTCATTAAGTCATTAAAATCAAAATGTGTTACATAGGTAGTGCAATGCCAATGGCAAATAGAAATAGAAAATACAAAACAACTACAAGTATACAAGCCTCAAGGCAGTAGGTAGCTCATGACTCATGAGTCATCAATCCTCATAGTCATCATCAAAATGAACATCACTATCCTTATCATCATGGTCACCACTGCTCTCCGCTGCATCCTCCTCCTCCTTTGTATCCAAAGTCGTCTCTACATTTGCTGGTGTGGAGGATGACCCCTCTACAATATCACCATCATCAAATCTAACAAGCTCTAGCACTGGATCATTGAGATCCATGTTGGCCAATGCCAACTCAACACTGTTGTCCATACCCATATCATCAGGAAAGACATCCCGCATATTTGTCTTTCCCTTCAACCACTCTTCCCTCTGCCTGTAAATAAGACGAAGGTTGGTGTGCACATACACCATTGTCTCTGCCCTGGACTGCTCAAGTTCGCTCTTCTTAACACTAGACAAATTCCCATATGTGCTCCAATTCCTCTCGCAACAAGAGGATGAAGTCACTTGAGAGAGGAGCCTCATGGCTAACTACTGTAGAGGAGGGCTTGTTGCCCCATGGTTTAGCCACCAAGAGTAGGGTTTCTTAGTCCCCCTGTCTCTAATCACATCATATCCTACAAATCTACCAGTGCCAATGGAAAACTTTGCAAAGGCATCCTACACCGCATCAAGCAATGCTCTATCCTGAAAAACCCGCCTAAATGCATCTTTCCTCCCCTGTGAGATTTCACCATCCATGTGAGGAGGGAATTTGTGGGAAGGTCCACCATTCAACCACTCATGGCTGTAGTATTTTGGGTTCAATGAGTGAGCCGAACAATGTAAAGGTGTGCAATTCTTGTCCAATATGCTGACAAGAATATCCTATATAGTACTACAAAAGGCCTCTGGTGATGTCTCATACTCAGGGCACTCACTCTGTAGAATAATACTCCTTATAAACTCAATCATGGAATCCCATCCCTCATAAACCTCTCCTAGGGTGGGTTTGTCTATATCTACAAATCGAAGCAAAGAAATGATAGGGTCCATGATTTAAATGATTAGATCTACCCTCTTCCACCAAACATCATTTAGCACTGTGTCCTTCACTCTTTTAGAGGTTACTTGATCTGTCTTTCTCCAAAAAGACCAAAACTTTGAAATAATCATGGCCCCAAGAGCGGTCTTGACCTCCCTCAACCTCTTCAACATGATGAATGAAGAGGCAAACCGCGTATCCGCAATCTTCAACAATGATAGATTGTTGTACTCCTTGCAGATGGTGAGGGCGTTTGTTGATTTTGTACAAAGTTACGAATATGCCGTGCATCCTCAATAATGTTACCAATCCAAAGCACATCAGAAGCAATGTATTTCAGTGCTAAGTTCAATGAATTGACAATGCAAGGTGTCCGAAACACTTGTGGATATTTAGCTTCCACAATCATGCCAACAACCTTGCAAACAGGTGCATTATTTGTAATGATTTGCACACAAGAATCAACACCTACATCTTCAATAACTTCAATAAACAACTCACCCATATATTGTGCATCCTTGTATTCTCCAAGTGTATCCATTGCTTTCAAGAAAACTTGACCATTCAAGGAAGACACCGTGAAGTTGATGAGTGGGTGTTGTGTTGGATCTGTCCATCCATCAGAAATAATGCTAACCCCAGATCTTGGCCATGATGTTTTAATAGGCTCGAACATTTTTTGCACCTCTTTTTTTGCCTTCGTCAACAATGTGGTTCTAAGCTTCTCTAAACCAGGGGGCGCATACCATGATGGAGCCTCGTGAGTTAGAGCTCGACACATCTCAATAAATAGAGGTGAGCGTGCAACATTGAAGGATATGAAGTTTTGATAGAAAAAAAAGGCAATGGTGAGATCAAGCTCTTCTTGTTTCTCCATCTGAAAAATCTTGTCCATTGGACCAAGTGAAATTGCCTTTCTTTTTGCTGCTTGTCACCCACTAGAACTCTGAAATGGGAATTTGTTGCTGCCTTTTTTCAGGCATGGAAGGGGGTCATCATTCTTGGTTTTTTTTGATTTTGCAGCCACATTTGCCATACCAACATTGGACTCTCTTTCCATTTCTTTCCTCTTTGATAAAAACACTTTTGTACAAGCTCCAATCCCACAACCTTGTAAAGCCAACAAATGACCTTTCACACAGAAATATGTGCTCGTGAAAGTATAGTGGCAATAATTGCATTTCCATCTCACATTGCCTCCTCTCTTCACCTTGCTGCTTGGCCCTTGCTCTCTTGTGACATATTTCCACAAGGGATATTTGTCAATGTTACATTGAGGAGGAAGTCTTCCCTCAACATTACTTGCAACAGACTCTGATGAAATTGGGAGAGGAGGGGCATCTCCAATGGGGACATTTTTCCCCTTCCTTTGCCCCTTCCCTACTGCGCTTGATTGAGCCATGAATACTGTGAAAAAATTAACAAAAATTGCACAAATTTGCAAAAGAAATGCATTTGCAAACTGCTGTAATAAAAATGCAAAAATATTAGAGAGAAAATGCACTTACCTGTTGCTTGAGTCTCCTTGAAAATGCTCCCACACCCTTTGCTCTTTGCTCCCAAACACCCACAACAAACCCACAACAAAGTAAATGAGTGAATTTGCAAAAAGAAATGAGGAAAGCCCTCTTTAAAAGTCACGCGGGTCGCTGTTTTGCCGGATTCATGTCTGAAAATCGTGACACCTAGTGTCTGATCGGGACACGATCTAGATTCGAGCGTGTCACGATATCCGAACACGAATCCGTACGAATCGTGTCGGATTTGCTGGATTTGCGACACGTAGCCCTTGTAGGACAAATCTGGTTACATGTATCGCATAATTCATTTTTTTGTTAGAAGAATTATTTCCAGTTGTTGCATTTCAAGAAATTTTCACACTTTGGAGCACCACATGATGTTTTACTTGGAGATCAATGTGAAAAATTCTATGAAATTTCTATTGCAGCAATTGGCATTAATTCTTCTAACTGTAAATTAATTATGTAGTTTATTGCTACGACAACAACGAATTAATCACATGGCAATATTCACAATTAAAATACTACGGAAAATAAAAGCATTGGAAACTTAGAAATGCTAGCACACATACATAAAAATGACACCGTTATTTTTGGAGGAAAGTCCTCCGAAAAACCTAATGTGGGAAAACCAATTGCGACAATAGAGGGTTTATATTATTATTATGCAGCAAAAATTCTGAGTACAATAAAATGTTGCCAAACTAGTGATCTACCCAAGAGAAATATTGGCAAAAATATATTGAGGGATTTTACCCTCTCTCTCAACAATCCCAACACCTGATTGCCTCTGAAAAGCAAGCTGTCCACCTGCTCTGCATAGGCCCAGCGTCATCCTAGCGCAGACCCTCGCACGCTTAGCCTAGAACTATTGCCAATCTATCCATCCCACGTGCTGCTGACTGGGAAAATGCTTCTATGGCCCTTTGGAAAATCTTCCCAGCCTCTGGAATTAAAAATGTCCTCCCCTTCAGCCTAATCGAATTGCTCTGCTAAAGCAACTGCGCAGTGCCTGCATTGCTTCTTGGAGAAAATCTTGACCTCGTCTTTCTGACTCTCTGGAACTGGAAAACTTCCTCAAGATCACTACTGACCTCTCCTGCCACCTGCTATTCACCTCCTGGCTCGAACTCCACTGTCAAATCACTCCTACACTCAGGAATTCGAACTGCCTGGGCAACTGAGTATCTGCATTGGTGTATCCTCCATCTACCATTGACCTCTTCTTATAATCTCCAGTTGGGACTCGAACAACCACGATTAAAACTTAATCTATGGTTGAGATCATCTCCAAGTCAATCTGTGCGAGTTTCTAGAGAATTCTCACCTTTCTCAATTAATTCCTATTATTGTGATTCTGGCTTCGGATATTCCACAGTCTACATTTTCATGTTGTCTATGTTTTGAGTCTAGAACAAGGCTCATCCTCAGGAATGATTTATAAAGAAGAGAAGCGGTGGCTATAAATATTGTTTGGAGTGATGTCAAGTTTGGGGAGCCGACCAGCTCAAGATAAAAGAAAATAATTTTTTTGTTATTTACAATTCATTATTTGTTATTTAATAAATAAATAATTTTATTTTTAATTCTTTCTGTGTTATTCTATTTTATTTTAATAATGAATCCAGAATCACAATATCTGAATCCAGAATCACAAAAACCACACCACAAAAATCTACAAACCATTATAATTCCTATTAATTAACCACTTTTCCTAATCTAGACTTAGGGAATTTTTAATTATGTCAATAAATTTAATTGAGTCATCTCTAGGTGGAATTTCCATAAATGATTTCTGGCTTTTGGAAAATTCCTGTGTTTTAGCCTCTCCCCAAATTTTCGAGACCAGAACACCGTCCGATGCTACAAAAACTAACAATCAAGGGGACACCCCCTTTGACCATCATTCATGGCGCACGCTTCTTTATCATGGCACTTGAGGACTCAATTAGGCCTTCCAACGACCCTCCTACACCATTGCTACATCATTTCGGCTACATTTTGGATGGTTTATCTTACACTTTATTGCTATTTGGTGGGCTTGTCACCAAAGTTATTGTCATTTTGCACACTAAAGTGAATTTAGGGGTATCATAGGCTAATTCAAACTCTTAGAGGCTCATATAAATAAAGGAGAACGCCACTTGTATCAAACATCATCATCACTTCTTGGATCTAATTCTCTTGAGGAATTTCACACTTTTCTCTTGGTTGTCTATTGGAGATTGTTGAGAAATCTAGAGCATTAGGATTAGGAGATTTCTCTTTGATGAGAACTGCTTGTAAATGTTTTTTATTTCTTTAGATTAGGATCTTCTCTTTACTTAGATTATTATAGTGATCTTCTTCATCAAACATTTACCAACGCATAAACAATATAGTGACAAGAGACAGATTGTAGGTGATCAACCAGGGCCAAAATCTCTCCAACTTGAGAGGAAAGCCCAAAAAAATTCTTCTTCTTATAGAGACTTCAATTGACAAATACCAATACCCTTGACACAACAACCTCTCCAAGACCAAGTCACAAGTTCCTTCTTTTCTGCTTTTTCTTGCTAAGGTCAATACAAGTCAAACTACCATTATGCACAACACTTCTTGGCTATCCTGAAATTTCAGGTCCCTTTCCACAGACCTGCAATTCGTACTTTTGTAATTTCCCATGTGCGAGGAGAAAGATAGAGTTTGGAGATGCTTTCCTTCCTTTGCTATACTTGGAGACTTCTTTAGGTGAACTCAGCTAGCAATGGGGCCGATTTGGAAACCCTTTGGTGAGTTCCTCAAGGATTGTTATGACATCACTGCAAAAACCCTAGTTTTCTGCCACACGTGTGAAGAGATTAGCCCAAAAACAGTGCCAAATGTGAAAATTCCAATACCGGAATCCTATTGCAGCAACTAATATTTTTTCTCCTACTTGTAAATTATTTAACAATTTATCTGCTACGACAAATATCGAAATAAATACACTGCAACCTTCACAAATAAAATCGCTGAAAAATAATACACTGGAAATTGAGAAATGTTAGCATAGACACTAAAAAATAACACAATTATTTTTGGACAAAAGTCCCGAGAAAAACCCAACTTTGGGAAAACTGGTGTAGTAGCTGAGGGTTTTATTATTATGCAACAGTGAGAAATTCTAAGTACAACTGGATGTTGAAATTTGGCAATCCTACAAAGAAAAATATTGGCAAAAATCTAGTGAGGAATTTTCTTCACTGTACAGGCAATCTCCCGGCACAACTTTCCTTCAGAAACTCGCCCCTTTGACACTCTGTGTCAGCATCTGCGCTGCTCTGTGCAGCCTGCTAGATGTCTAACCTCAGACTAGTCTCTGATGAAGTCGTTCTGCCTTCTGCTGACTAGAAAGATGCTTCTTCGGCACTCTAGGACTCCTTACCGCCCTCTGGAACTGAAGACGTCTCTCCCTCTTAGCAAATCAATCTTGCCTCTAGAAGCTGCTGCGCTGCCCCAACATCAACCTCTCTGTGGCTCTTCTGCCTCTCTGCAAATGCACTTGCTGGATCTGGAATGCCTCCTCCAGCCTCACTGTCTCTGTCCCTCTCTCACTGCGTTGATCTCTAGCTCTCTCCGACAACTGACTGTTACTACTTTGGAAATTGATCTGCTAAGAAATCGAACTGCTCAAGTGTTTTTTCCATCACCACATCGACCTCCTCTTATAATCCTCTGTTGGAGCACCAACGAGTAAGATTAAAATATAATCGATGGCTAGGATCATCTCTGGATCAATCCGTGTGAGTTTCTAGATGATTCTCGCCTTGACTTAGTTAACACTGATTAATTAACCATATTCCGTAAGTTTAGACTTAGGAAATATTTAAAAAACTGGTTAATAATCTAATTAACTCATTTCTAGGTGGAATTTCCAGAAATGATTTTTGCGTTTTGGAGATCTCATGTATTCTAGCCTCTCCACAAAATTTCAAGGCTAGAACACATCCAATGCTACAAAAACTAACGCTCCCTCTTAGCGAGGAATGCGTTCCAGTGTTGCACTCCCTTCCACAACACCCTGTCTCTACATCATCTCTTGTCACACCGCTGATGTCTACCATATTGCCCACCAACCACTGTGCAACTTTGATATACGCTGCATTTGTGCTATTGTTGATCTTGCTGTACTGCTGCCAACACTACATCTACACTAATCTGTTTCTGCTGCAACTGCAACATCTGCCACTGAAAAGCATCCAAAATATTGAATCAACTATGATTAGTATGATACATCTGTCTCCTGAGTCTCTCACTTCTACTAGCATCTGCATTGTCACTGAAGAATTTGCGCTGCTGCTGACTCTGCACTGTTCCATCTGCATTACTGCCAACTTTGCACTGCGCTTCCCGACATTTGACTACTACTAGTCTCTGTAACTGTCACTCGGCCTTTGACTGCACCAACTGCCACTGATCCATCCTGCTATTGAATATTGTGGGCCCCTGTAGCAAGGTATTGATCCATGAGGTGGACTCCTCAAGGACCCTGCCCATCTGTAGTGCTCTGGGACTACAACACCAAGTCACCCCACCTCACTCCTAGAGGTATATCAACGCGAAGTCTTCCTCCAACCTGGAGGAAAGCCTATCGATCTCTGCAGAAGCTCCCTGCTGGTCCTGCTTCTCCTCCTTGTCCTTCTTTCCAAGAGGACATTGGGTATTGTAGTGACCGAGCTCACCACACCTGAAGCACTTAACCTTTGACAAGTGCTTCTTCTTCTTTCTCTGCTCCCCCTATCCCTGACTGGGACCCTTAGATGTGAGGTGTAAAGCCCTGAAATTTTTAACAGGATATAACTATTCAAAATATAAGAATTTATCAATTTGATGTTGAGTACCTACCTGGCTGAAGATGGCTAAAGATGCTTCTAATTTGCTCCAGTTCTTGCTCCCTTTACCAAAAGACCAAAAACCTCCTAGCCAAACTAGGTACAGTCTTAGCACCCAGCCCCAAAATACTTCATATTCGAAGTATTTTGGCCGCCGTGCCCAAAAGTATCAAGAACAACTGCTCAAGCTCTATTATTCTCTGTGTCTTCCTTTTGTCAGTTCCTCCTCTGCCTTCCCCGGTATCAAAGAATGTCTCCCTTTTCTATAGTACCCTTCCTCCTTTTATGCCCCCAGAGACTCCTCCACCGCTTCCCTTTTCTTTATTGTTTTAATTTGATAAGTTCATAAGTTGCAGAGGTGGTCACTGTCTTCTCTCTTCCCAATTTGCTGACCATGCACTCTTATTTATACAATATCTCCTTTATCATAATGTTATGTTTCACTTTCGTTTTAAATCGAATTATTTTCAAATTATTATGGTTTTATAGGTTCTTCTCTTTATTATTCACTATTTAATATATATATATATACTTTCCTTTGACTTTATAGAATATGTTGTTTCTTTTGTAGAATAATATGTATTTCATAACTCTTTTGTACATAATACTTTTGGGTATAGTTCCTTTGTATGTAGTAGGGTACATACTTCCTTTGTTGTGAGTTCACTATACTGCATTTATCTTTAATTTTATATAGTAGAATTATATATATGTATTATGGTGGTGGTACGTATATCATATTCCCTAATATATTCTTATAAGTTGGTTATTCATTTCAATAGTTAATTCGTTACCTAAATACATACGTTTTTTTTCAATATTAACTAATATATATACTAGTGCAGTGCAGGCGATGCATGCATATGTAGCTATTATATGCATGTCTCGTGTGCATGCTAATATCCCTATGTCCCTATTAATTTAAGTTGGGTCCTTACATGAGGGCCACATTCTCCTCCTCCTTCACATGCTTTTGTCTGCTGTTGCTGCCATTGATGGAGCTCTTTAGAAGAGCTTGCCTCAATTCCTCCCACTGCAAGTCAACCCACATCCCTTCCCACTCTGGTAACTTGTCTCTGCCCAATATGCTTTGGACAAAACTTACTAGTCCTCGGAGACACTGTTGAGTGCCAATCTCACTAGCTTTGTAGGTTGAGGCGCTGCCCCAACAACTGACAATTGGTCCCGGACTTCCTGAATTCTAGTGAGGAAGGGGTCTATGCCTTCCCCCTTCTACATATAGATGAGCCTCAACTTTTCGCCGAGGTACATTGTTGATTTGGGGTAGCATCGGATGTGCTCTAGTCGTGAAAATTGGTGGAGAGGCTAAAACACTTGAGATCTCCAAGACCTAGAAATGGTTTGGGTAGATTCTACTTGGTTAAGGAGATATTAAAATAATTAATATTTTCAATGAAGTTCCTAAGTCTAAACTTAGGAAAAATAAAATATTAATGGCTATTAATACAAAAATGGGTTAGAAGGTTCTAAATGACATGGATCAAGCCAAATCTAATCTTAGCCGTTGATTAGAGATGTAATCTCGGCTGTTGAAGCACCAATGAAAAAGTATAAGAGGAGGCTTGAGGATCAATTGGAGAACACACCGGAGTGATCAATCATTTGATTTTCTAGAGCGGGGTTTTTTAAGAGAAATTGAATCAGTGATCAGTTGCAGCGAGGGGCAGTGAGTACGAGGCAGAGAGGTAGAGATAGTGCCGAGAGACTAGCGTAGAAGCAGAGAGAGGCAGACGCTGAGCCATAGGGAGCCACGCAGAGGCAGAAGGGACTGAGCAAAGGCCAAAAGGGCCTGCGTCATCCATGCAGAGGCTGCAGGAGTGATGCAGAGGGCCGTAGAGGTTGCGCAATGCCTCAAAGGGTTGATGCAGAGGGTTTCTGGCTGACGCAAAGGCTAGGAGGGTTAACGCTGAGCTTCAAATTGTGCTGGAGAGGGTTTCGTGGGGTAGACTTTTCGAATATCTGATTCTGAATAGAGAGGTATTCTTGTTGGATTATTTTCTCTGTCGGGTGGGCTAGTTTGGCACCCAGTTGTACTCAGAAAGACTGCATAGTAAAATAACCCTCAAAATTGTTGCACTGGTTTTCCCAAGTTGGGTTTTTCCGGGGATTAGTTGTCCAAAAATAACAGTGTCACTTGTGTGTTTGCTATTTCTTTCAGCTGTTGATCTGTAGATGGTTGAGACTGTATTGTGTTTATTTTAGTATTTATATGGTTAAATAACTTGTTCTTAATTAACAAGTAGGAGAAATAGATTAGAGAATACATATAAAATTTCTAACAGGTAATACTTAGAAATTTCAACATGGTATCAGAGGGTTGCAGATCACAGGAGAGCTGAAGGCAGCAGATCATTTGCAGTAGAAACAATTGTCCCGAGTGACAGTAGCTGTACCTTGCAGAAAGCGGCAGAGAAGGGTTGACGCAGAGGGATTGCGTCATTAGTTCGGGCCAGAGAGAGGTCAGCGCAGAGGCCGAGGAGGGAAAAAAGGCTTAGAAGAGCCACGCAGAGACTAGGAGGGTTGACGCAGTTGGCTAGGGGAGCATTTCAGCCAGGGCCGGGATTGCGCAAAGCCTAGAGGCTCAGTGCTTCAATTGCTGGGGCATAGGAAGTTGTGGGCAGATTGCTCGGAGTGAAGCTGGTGGGGTGATGTTGCTGCCGAGATAGAACAATACCTAACAGGGCAAAACCAAGGTAGAGGGAGTCGCTACCTAGGCGGATTTCTAGCCAAGAAATCCAGATTAGTGTTGCAGGTTCATAGGAGATCAGAGAGGTGCAACTTGACGGTTGGCAGGCGAATTTCCAGGAGGAAAATCGAGACTCAGAGGGAGTCTAGCATAGAACTTCCAGATGGGAAGTAGAGACTCAGAGGGAGTCGAAGAGAGAACTTGCAGGTGGAAGTAGAGACTCAGAGGAGTCAAAAGGAAGAGTAGAGAGATGGCCATGAATGGACTAAGGGATCAAGATAGGTTGGACAGGGCGTCCAACTTTGTCGTCTAGAAGGCCATGATCCTGTCCATTCTAGATAGACGCATCAAGGCCTTCGCCTTGAGAAAAGTGGCTATCCTAGTTGACCCAGCTGACAATGAAAAGTACGAGGAAGCAATGGCAAAGGCAAAATGCATAATCCTTGATGGGGTCAAGGATCATGTGGTCCAGCATATTGCCAAGAAGGAGACGACAAAGGAAATGTGGGACGCCTTGAAGACGTTATATTAGCACACTTCTGTGCAGAGGAAGATGTTACTGGAGAATCAACTGCGGTCATACCAAATGTAGAAGGGGAGCAGATAGATCACTTCCTTGCTAGATTGAAGGAGATCTGGGACCAATTGACTTCCATAGGGGCCACGCTGGATCAAGAGTTGATGATAAGGACCGCTCTAAACGCAGTCTCCGAGGAGTGAGAGACATTCGTTCAGAGTATTTTGGGCAGAGTGAATCTTCTAGATTGGGAAGAATTGTGGGCGGCTCTTCGCCAAGAAGAGATCAGACGGTTGTCCAAGACAGGAAGTAGCAGCAAAGGAGTCCAGATCAAGAAAGAGGAGGAAGAGGATGTAGCTCTGGCATTTGTGGGGAAGCATGAGAAGAGGAAGAAAAATGACCTCTCCAAGATAAAGTACTTCAACTGTGGGGAATTGGGGCATTATGCGGACCAGTGTCCGAGGAAGAAGAATAAGGGAGAGGCGTCTGACTCCAAGGCAGCGCCAGCTAAGGTAGAAAAGGAGGTAGAGGGGGATGACGATTGTGCCATGAGTGCTCATGTACCTCTAGAGAAGAGGTGGGGAGACATTGAACTGTAGTCAGGAAGGCTACAGGCGATGAGGGGCAGGATCCTTGAGGTATCCAAACTCTTGGATCATACTTTGCTACGGGAGCCCCGAAGTGAGAAGTAGCAGGATGACGAATGTCAGTAGAAACAGATGCAGATGAAGCGACAGAGAGTGCTATAGTGCAGTAGTCTTGGGCAGCGCAGAGAGGGTTGCAGTAGTGCGAGAAGCACAAAGGAGGTTGCAGCAGTGCAGGATGACACATAGAGGTTTGTAGCGGTGCGAGAGACAGGGAGTTGTTGCGGCAATGCAGAGGCAGTAGAGGGAGCACGAGATAGCGGCAGAGAGAGCTTCAACATCGGGAGTGTTTCTAGCCTGACAGGGATGTCAGTAGTTGGGTGGATTAGTTACTTACTTCTCAGTAACTGAGTTGCAGTGTAGTAGCAGTTAGTAGTAGCACGATGCAGCATAATGAGAGGGGGTTGCAGTGCAGATGCAGTGTTGGGAGAAAGGACTAGCAGCCTATGGATGCAGAGGAAGCTGTCGTACGGATGCAATAGTGGCAGTGGTAGGGCCATGGGCAACAGTACAAGATGCAGTAATGCAAAGGATGTTGGGAGGGGAGGTCTAGCATCAACACAGGTACCGATGCCATATAATCAGGGTGATGCTCAGTGTGGAGTATTACTAGAGCACAGTCCTCGCTAGGAGGGAGTGTTGATTTGGGGTAGCATCAGATGTGCTCTAGCCATGAAAATTGGTGGAGAGGCTAAAGCACATGAGATCTCCAAGACCTAGAAATGGTTTTGGGAGATTCTACCCAGTTAAGGAGATATTAAAATAATTAATATTTTTAATGGAGTTCCTAAGTCTAAACTTAGGAAAAATAAAATATTAATGGGTATTAATATAAAACTGGGTTAGAAGGTTTTAAATGACATGGATCAAGCCAAATTTAATCTTAGCTGTTAAAGGACCAATAGGAAAAGTATAAGAGGAGGCTTGAGGGTCAGTTGGAGAACACACCAGAGTGAGCAGTCATTCGATTTTTTAGAGCAGGGTTTGCTGAGAGAAATTGAATTAGTGATCAGTTGCAGCAAGGGGTAGTGAGTACGAGGTAGAGAGGTAGAGATAGTGCCGAGAGATTAGTGCATGAGTAGAGAGAGGCAAATACTGAGCCAGAGGGACCTACGCAGAGGCAGAAGGGATTGGGCAAAGGCCAGAAGGGCCTGCATCATCCACGCAGAGGCTGTAGGAGTGATGCAGAGGGCTGTAGAGGCTGCACAGTGCCTCAGAGGGCTGGCGCAGAGGCCAAGAGGGCTGACACTGAGCTTCAGATTGTGCTGGAGAGGGTTTCGTGGGGCAGATTTTTCGAATATCTACTTCTGAATAGAGAGGTATTACTATCGGATTATTTTCTTTGTTTGGTGAGCCAGTTTGGCACCCAGTTGTACTTAGAAAGTTTGCATGATAAAATAACCCTCAAAATTGCTGTATCGGTTTTCCCAAGTTGGGTTTTTCCGGGGACGAGTTGTCCAATAATAACGGTGTCACTCGTGTGTTTGCTATTTCTTTCAAATGTTGATCTGTAGATGGTTGAGACTGTATTGTGTTTATTTCAGTATTTATCTGGTTAAATAACTTGTTCGTAAGTAACAAGTAGGAGAAATAAACTAGAGAATACAAATAAAAATTCTAACGGGTAATACTTAGAAATTTCAACATACATCTTCCGCTATTTGGAAGCACCCTAATATAACATGGCAATAGCATCCCAAAATGTTTGGCAACATCTTTGCCAGCTATATGGGAGACTTTATGATCCTGGACTCCGTCTAGGATCAATCGCTTCGCCCGTGCCATTATTCCCTTGGAAAAGCAGTAGATTGCTGTAGATTCATTTGGCAAGTCATGCAGATGCCCCTGAATGTTGGTGAAGTTGCAAAGCCTATAAAAGTCACCCATGATATTTGGATTTATAGGATAGTTGATGAAAAACAAATGGATATCAAGGAGAGATCCCTATCTGAGAAAATTTAAATTATCGCTAGAGTTTAACTTGTTTAACCGGGCTCTTAAAACCTTTTTAGGATCAGGAGCAGGGTTAACCAGGCTACCAGGATTCCTTCTAGGGTACGTTCTTGTGAATGGATGAATAAGTCGCCACCCAAACAGGAAACCAAATTGAATGTCTAGGTGCTAAATGTGAGAATGAACAAGAGGAAGAGATTAGTGAGAGAACAAGGGATAAGGTGATGAGAAGGTGGAGAATGATGGTGGATTAGAAGATCAAGAAGATTTAATGAGAGTGTCATCAACAAGGTCCAATAAATTGGTCCTTGACAACGACGCCAAAAAATATTGTCGCCCGGATTGTACAGGCACCACGACAACCGCTTAGGGCGGGGGCTATCACTCTGATCCCTGCCCACTCTGTTCTAGCTGTCTCCATACAACAGGCTATGGAGGGTAGTCCTATGGAATGAGATGATGGAAAACAAGTTGGGAAACAACCTGCTTGGGAGACACGGATGAGTGGCCTAGCTACTTGGTATAATTTTAGTAAGATTAATGATTAGATTAGATTTTTTAAATATGAGACCATTGCCTTATGGAGTCACAATTCTTGCTTAATGTAAATTAATTCCAAGTAACTAGATGGACACCCGTTGCTTAAATGATTGGCTAACCTATATGATGTGCAAATCTTAAGATCTATGTGTGATGCAATGATCTTGGTTATTTTTAGTTATATGCCCAGTCTAAATAGAATCTATCCCCTAACTATTTTGAGAAATAGTCTTCAGAGTAGGTTGGGAAATGGAAGCCAACGGGAAGCAAACAATGCCCTGATTGATGATACCTTCCCTTGTGTTCCACCCACCCAGTGCCTCTGGGGCTGCAGAGACTGTGGCTGTGATGACAGCAAGGTCACTGTGTTAACCACTAAGAAGAGTTGAATCCCTCAAGCTAATTGGAAGAGGGTTTCCCTAGATCTCTATCAACCTAGCTTATGCTAGGAGGTAAATTTTAATGCAAGGTAGAACTAGGATGCCTGTGCAAAGATTATGAGTGATACTTTTAGGTGAGACTACTTAAATGTTATTTTATGGACTAAGTTGTATTTTACCCTAGTTATGATGTTAAGTACTTCACAATGTTTAGAAAAGATAATCTCAACCAAAAGACAAGTGTTATATTTCAACAGTGCCAACAAAAGATAAAGATATCCACAAGATGCGATTGCTCAAAAATATAGATCTACAATAGATAAACAATAGAGCAATAGTTAAGCAATGATTCAGTATGATAAGCCAATGACATTATCCATAAAAGACTACAAGTGTCCTTAGCCAATATTCTTCAACACAATGTGATTTACCAATTTTCAAGTTAAGAACGCTTAATTGTAATTAGATTACCACTAATTGGATTAGAGAGACTCAAGGACAACTTATGTAACTTAAACCAAAGATTTGAAATGTGCTTAGAGAGTGAGCTTATTAGATGTGAATTTCAAACTTTATAGCATATAAACTCACAATGAAAAGACAATGTTAGCAGCTTCCACAATGTCAATGCTAGGAACAAGATATAGAATTCTGAAAAACACTTATACACTTTATGTTCTGATGACCCTTTTATGAGCAAATAGTGACTTATATGACAGCAGTAAGAAATCTATAACAAGAGTGAGTAAATATCAATTCCACAGTTGTTATAGATTTCTAGCACTCAGGATGCTCAGAGAGACTGTAATAGGAGTTCCAGCTCTTAGCACCGAGCATAATGATCTATGTCGAGGATGTGTACTTGGAAAGTACGCAAAAGCAGCGTTTTTGAGAAGTGATAGCAGAGCCAATGACATGTTGGGATTGATATACTCAGATATTTGTGGCCCTATGTCCATCAGAGCTCTTAGCGGTGGCAAATATTTCGTCACCTTCATTGATGACCATTCCAGAAAAACCTGGATCTACTTCTTAAAGACCAAGGATGAGGTCTTTGATTGGCTTCGAGAGTTCAAGGGTCTCATAGAAAACATGATAGGGAAAAAGATCAAGGTGCTATGTTTAGATAATGGTGGAGAATACACAAATAAAAACTTAAATATTTCTGTGCCAAAGAAGGTATCAAAAGAGAGTGGATTGCTCCCTACAATCCACAACAGAATAGAGTAGCGGAGCAGAAGAACATGACCATAATCGGGGCAGCAAAGGCCATGTCGTATGATCAGGATTTGCCTAGATTCCTATGGGCAAAAGCATGCAACACAACAGTGTACATTCAAAACAGGACACCTCACAGGGATTTGGGAAGAAAACGTCAGAGGGAGTCTTCTCCAGGAAGAAACCTGAGGTAAGTCATCTGAGGATATTTGGGAGTGTGGCTTATTGTCACACTCTAGATGAGAAGCATAGTAAGTTGCATAGGACTGCAAAAAGGGGTATCTCGTAGGATATAGTGAGACCTCAAAGGCATACAAAATCTATGTTCCTGGCACTAGGAAGATTGTAGTGAGGTGATATGTAAAGTTCATGGAAGATAGAGCTTTTAGAAGATCTCGAGAGATGCTTGCAGGAGATCAATCATCAGATGTTCCTTTAGTCTAGCAGCAGCAGGGACCACAGGTAGAACAAGTAGGGGGACAATTACAAGATTCGAGTATAGTGACTAGCACCAGCATCTCCTCAAGAGCAGGGGATCCAGGAAGTTCTCAGCAGACAGAGCTGCAAGTATAGGTAGAAGATTAGATTGAACCTCCCACCACCAGTGGTAGGACCAGTAGGGAAGTGCATTAGACCTTGAAGGACGCAGAAGAGTTTGTCGAAGCTTCTAGAACCGACAAGAGGCAGTGTAGGCAACTTGACAGATACCAGGCCTTGGTGGCTCAGGTTGCAGAACCCTCCAGTTTTCAAGAAGACGCACAACATCAGGTGTGGGTGGATGCCATGGTAGAAGAGTACAATCTATCATGAGAATTGATGTGTGGGAGGTGGTGCCTAGACCAGAGGATAGATCAGTTGTGGATTCCAGGTGGATCTACAAGATCAAATAAGCTGCAGATGACAATGTAGAGAAATATAAGGCTAGATTCATGGCAAAGGGATATGCACAAAAAGAAGGAATAGACTATGAGGAGACCTTCGCCCTAGTTGCCAGATATACCTCTATTAGATTTGTCATATCCCTAGCAGTGCAGATGCGATGGAAATTCACCAGATGGACGTCAAGATAACATTCTTGAACGTGGTAATAGAAGAAGAGGTGTACATCGAGCAGCTTGAAGGCTTCGAGACTCATGAGAAGAGCGCTCATGTATTTAGATTGAAGAAATCCTCGTATGGGCTCCAGCAGGCACTTAGGGCATGGTACGGTCGGATTGATAGTTACTTGCATCAGTTGGGATTCATCAAGAATGATTCATATCCCAACCTCTACTATCTGATGGTGGAGAATGAGCCTCTCATTTTGGTTTTATATGTAGATGATATGCTTTTGACGGGATTATCGAGGCTCATAAAGGACTGCAAAAGGAACCTTGCAGCTTAATTTGACATGAAGGATATGGGGCCGATGCACTATTTTTTGGGGTTGGAAGTATGGCAGAAGAATGGGGAAATCTTCCTTGGGCAAGGAAGATATGCTACAGAAATTCTGAAGAGATTTAGAATGCAGGATTGCAGACCCATGGCAACACCCATGATTACCAAGTAGAAAAAGATAGATGCCTCAGGGGACAGGGAAGTCGACCCCATCTTGTACAGACAGCTAATTGGGTCACTCATTTATCTGGTCAACACCAGGCCAGACATTTGTCTCGCTGTCAATACCTTTACTCAGTTCATGGTGGAACTGAAAAGGGTACATTGGGCAACAGCTAGGCAGTGCGTGGAATATTCAGACTCGAGTTGATATATACTTGAGGAGATAACGTCAGGTTGAGCAAATTGGGAAAGTAGTTTAGCGGACAGGAAAAGTACCTTTGGGTATTGCTTTAGCGTTGGAACAGGGATGATCTCTTGGTGCAGTAGGAAACAAAAGTCAGTAGCACTGAGCTCAACAGAAGTAGAATATATGGCAGCTAGCATAGCTACGTGCGAAGCCATATGGCTTAGGAAATCGCTGGTGAGTTTGTTCAGGATGAAAATGGGAGCGACCAGTGTTTACTGTGTAATATTCCTAATTAGCCATGGCTAATTGAAATATTCGATTTTGCTCAATTTTTGCCTTCTATAGTTATTTATAAATAAAAGGGTGAGGAAAGGGGAGACATAACTCACTTTTAGAATAAAGTCTCTCCCTAGTAGCACAACGTTGTAACTTAAAGGGGAACCAAGGGGGGCCAAAGAACCACGTAGAGGAGGGGCCCACATAGACACTTGGAGGGACTGCGCAGATGGAGAGGAACACGTGGCAAGAGAAAGAGCTACGTTGGAGGAGGTGAGCCTTGGGGATGAGAGAGGCCAATGCTATAAAGGAGAGAGGAGCCTCCTCATTTTGTCATTTGATTATGAGCATTTGAGCTAGTCACTTCGACTTGGAGCACGCTAGCTATTTAGCCTGTTTGCAGCACTGTTTAGTGCACTTAGTATCTTCGTTCGAAGATCTCAACCTTAGCGCCGGGGGACTTCGAGTGCCTACTCGGGCAAGGTAGTTTCAACAGTCCTTTGCAGTAGTATCGATCTTTGTCATTGAGGAGGAGCTAAGCATTGGAGGACTGCGCAATCTTGAGAGAGAGGGACGCAGTTCTTCTGGAGATAGTTCCAGATTGGGGGTTTGTGGAGGATTTGAGCTGAGAGATTGAGCAAGGGATCAACCCTTGCATATTGGAGGATTTTGGTTGAGTTTCAGGCAGAGTTTTGGTGGGGTTTATTCAGTGGCAGCGCAAAGCCTTGAGGGATTGCGTGGGTACTCAAGGGGGTGATTTTCGGGGGTTGGGCATTTCAGAAAAGCTTTCTTGGTTTTTCTGGGTTTCTTGAGTAGAGTCCGATTCCAGAGTTTCAACATTTTCTGAGGAGGGGCAGCCCCAAATCCTCATTTGATTTCCAACAACAACAATAGCACGACAATTCTCTAGCAGTTTGGACGCAGTTCAGAGAGAGGCCATTCCTTTGCTATTCTGCGTGTATTTCTTCACTTGCCTTGTGCAAGTCGAGGTGCCATCTTTTTGATCACCTCCTGTACTCATTCTATTACTCAGTATAATAAAATGGCTTAGCATTTCTCTCTGCATTTCTTGAGTATCTGCTTATATTTCATGTTTATATTATTATATGTTGCACCACTGTTATTTCCATCACTTTGAGCTTCCCGGTTATTATATCATTTGTACGTATTTGGTTGGAGTTTACTGGGGTTTGGGGAATATCTCCGAAACGAGATATTACAGTGGTATCAGAGCATAGATCTGGCTCAGCCTATGGAGCTAGCAATTTATGACACCAGATTTTCCCTATATCTGTTACAGAGGTAGGAGATACAGAGACACTGGGCGTAAGTTGGAGAACACCTACAGAGAGGGAGACTGTGTTTGGGTTGTGGATACCGAACAGGAGGAGCCCGTGGTGAATGCAGAACAGGAGGAACCTATGGTGGACGCAGAACAGGAGGATCCGATGGCAGATGAGGACGGGAAGAGATTGTGGACATGCTCCTCAAATCAGTGCAAGATCTGTCGAGGCAAATTGAGGTGATGGGGCAGAGATTCACGGTAGTGGAGGCTAGACAGCATGAGAACCCACGAGTTTTCCAAGTTGGTGAGGGATCGGGCACATCTCACCATTTTCCAGAGCAGGGTGCCACTCAGTGTGATATTACTCCGCAGATGGCCTCACATGACCCTACACGCTCTACCATGCCCACTTTCCTAGGAGCAGACGCGGGGGTCGGAGCCCAACAGGAGGCAGAGCCCGGTCATATGGGCGATTATTTTGCAGAGTACCAGGCCTATGGGCAGGAGTTCAGGGACGCTCTCTCATTCAGAGACTTTGTTCAGCTCCAGCGGGATAGTAGACCCCGCGACCATCACAGAGGACACCGACATTATCACGATGGAGACACCCACCGCACAACTAGTAGATTCCACTTGCCTACGTTTGATGGTTCATCAAACAGTTCGGCAAGGTCTTGGGTGGAGAAGCTGGACATCTATTTTCAGCTTAACCAGATGTCGAAGGCAGAGGCCATCAAGGTGGCGACATTACATTTGGATGGTGAGGCCCAGGATTGGTGGTTCCATGGGATGGTTACACTCGGACATTCCACAGTGACGACATATGCCGAGTTCACTAGGAGGTTGATGAAGAGGTTTGACCGGAGGGATCCGGAACAACACTTTGTTGAGCTGACGAGGCTCAAACAGTGCGGGAGCCCAGAGACCTACATTGCAGATTTCTTGAGGGTTTCAGTGATGGTGCCAGATCTATCCACAGCACGGAGGATCTAGATGTTTATTGAGGGGTTAGCAGAGCCACTTCGGGGTCTAGTCAGATCCACTAGACCGGCCACACTCTAGGATGCCTTACCCAGGACCCGGACACCTTACCCTCAGAGACAGGCTTTCCAGCCTAAGGGGAAAGACGTGAGGAGTCCGCCTTCAAAGGGGAATCCAGGACGAGCACAGATTGATGACGATGCCAGGAGGGAGCTGAAGAAGAAGCGGTTGTGCTTCACCTGTCAGGAGCCGTTGGCACCGGGGCATATATGTGCTGCTGGCAAAGCACATTTTATTGAGGTCTTCTCCGAGAGCAGCGGGGAAGAGGATGATGTGGAGGTAGGAGATAGTCATGCCGTGCAGGGTCCCTTGCCGCCTCCACTACTAGCAGCAGGTGGTGCAACTTTTGCACCTACTGGAGGAGCTCTTGCAGCATTGCGAGGAGTTCCCAAGTATTTGACGCTGCGCGTACGGGGGATAGTACGTGGCCAACAAGTATTAGTTTTGGTTGACAGTGGGGCCACCCACAACTTCATCGATGCATAGATGGTTGAGTGGAGAGGTATATCGACAGAGAGCTTCGATGGATTTTCAGTTTTGGTCCTAGGAGATCAGACCATGGTGTGTGCTCGTTATGTTCCAGAGTTATCAGTGACGATGGGCACCTACACACTGACTGACCACTTCTTCGTGGTCAATATTCCAGACACCAACATAGTACTGGGTGTTCAATGGCTTATCACTATAGGGAAGGTCTTGACAGATTGGAAGGCCCTAGAGATGGAGTGGGATGATGAGGAGACAGGGAGGCATGAGAAGATACGGGGACAACGCACATACCCGCCTAACACTGTTTCGGCTCATCGGATGGAGGCAGTCTTCCGGAAGGGAGATATAGAGTGGGCAGTGGAGCTGCATGCATCAGATGCAGGGACTACAGGGCAGACAGTGCACCCAGAGATACAGTACATCCTTGACCAGTATCCCACAGTATTTGGGGAGATTCCGCTGAGACAGCCACTAGACCGGGTGTGTGAGCACACCATTGAGCTTGAGCAGGGCATAAAGGCCGTGATTCTACCCCTTATAGGCATCCCAAGGCCTATTGGGATGAGATTGAGCGGGCCATTCAGGAGTTGCTGGCTCTTGGGCACATTTGGCCGAGCACGAGTCCTTTTGCTTCTTCCGTGGTGTTGGTGAAGAAGAAGGACGGCACATTGAGGATGTGCATTGACTACAGGGCCCTGAACAAGAAAACACTGAAGAACAGGTACCCCATACCCAGGATCGATGAGTTGATGGATGAGTTGAGAGGAGCACGGTTCTTCTCAAAGATTGATTTGAGATCTGGGTACCATCAGATTCGTGTGAGGGAACAGGACATTCCCAAGACCGCCTTCAGGTGTCACTATGGGCACTTTGAGTTTTTGGTGATGCCCTTCGGGCTAACCAACGGCCCCGCTACATTCCAGTCTTGCATGAATCACATCTTCCGTAGTCATTTAAGGAAGTTTGTGTTGGTGTTCTTTGATGATATTCTCATTTACAGCAGGACTTGGGAGGAGCATCTCCAACATATTGAGACAGTATTGCGCATCTTGGAGGAGCAGCAGTTCTACACCAAGCTCCCCAAGTGTGAGTTTGGGTTGACAGAGATGTTATACTTGGGACACATCATAGGGGTGGACGGAGTGAGGGTCCACGAGGAGAAGATCAGGGCCATCAGAGATTGGTCGGAGCCGAGGAACGTGATAGAAATTTGAGGATTCATTGGCATTTACACCTACTAGCGGAAGTTCGTCAAGAGTTTCTCATAGCTTGCTACATTCCTGACGGATTTGATGAGGAAGGGGGCATTTAGTTGGTCGAATACAACGCAACGAGCCTTTGATAGGCTCAAGGAGGTTATGAGCAGCTGCCCAGTCCTTGCATTGCCGGATTTTTCGCAGCCATTTGTTTTGGAGTGTGATGCGTCGGGAGAGGGGATCGACGCAGTATTGATGCAGGGAGGACACCCTATAGCCTTTGAGAGCCGGAAGCTCCTTCCGCACGAGAGGTTGTATTCTATATACGACAAGGAGATGCTGGCCATCATGCATGCATTGGCCAAGTTCTGGCAGTATCTAGTGGGTAACAGGTTCAGGGTGAGGACTGATCACAACAGCATCAGGTTCTTTTCGGAGCAGAAGCAGCTACAGGAGAGGCAGCAGAAGTGGATCAGTAAGATCCAATCATATGAATTTGACATTGAGTATGTCAAGGGTAAGAACAACGTGGTAGCAGATGCCCTTTCACGTAGACCAGCCACGTTGTCTCTTATGAGCTTAGATGCAGATTGGAGGGCTCGACTTTTAGTTGAGTACTCCAAGGACAGATTTGCATGTGCGGTTCTGGATGGGCAGGTGGCGGATGACAGGTATAGGGTGGTCGATTAGATCATCTACTACAGGGATCGGATCTTCTTGACTGAGGGGTCTCAGCTCAAGAAGAAGATACTTCAGGCATCACATGATTCACCATTGGCCGGCCATCATGGGTTTACCAAAACCTACAGGGCCATTAGAGAGAGGTTCTCATGGAAGGGCCTCAAGGAAGACGTACTCCGGCATGTCAGGGAGTGCGATGTTTGCCAGAGGAACAAGGGGGAGATGAACCATCCCGCAGGATTATTGCAGCCTTTTCCCATTCCGGAGGGGAAATGGGAGTGTATTTCGCTGGACTTCATCACAGGGTTGCCCATGGTACAGGGCAAGGATTGCATCTTTGTCGTTGTTGATCGACTGACAAAGTATGCACACTTTTTCGCCATATCCGCACATTACACAGCAGCATAGGTGACCGAGTTGTTCTTCAGAGAGATCTTCAGGTTACATGGTCTTCCCAAGACCATCATCAGTGACAGGGATGGCCGTTTCATGGGCGGATTTTGGCAGGAGCTTTTCCGGTTGGTGGGGACGAAGTTGACACCGAGTACCAATTATCACCCACAAATGGACGGGTAGACAGAGATAGTTAACAAGTGGCTGGAGGGCTACTTGCGTAACTATGTCAGTGGGCAACAACGAGCATGGCTGAAGTGGCTACATCTGGGGGAGTACTGCTACAACACTACACACACATGTCCATTGGTATGTCACCATTCTATGCTTTATATGGATATCATCCTTTATCTTTTGCTAACGTGATGTTTGGTGCTAGCAAGGCTTCGAGAGCCAAGATTTGGATCCAAGAGAGTCAGGACATTCTTCGAGCTCTCAAGGATAATATGGCTACAATGTAGAACCAGCAAAAGCTATATGCTGACTGGGGTCGGGTGGGGAGACAATTGGAGGTAGGGGACTTGGTCTACCTACGATTACAGCCATATTGACAGTTGTCACTGAAGCAGAAGGGGGATGAGAAGTTCAAGCCCCGCTTTTATGGGCCATACAGGGTGATACGTAGGATTGGACAGGTTGCGTATGAGTTGGAGCTGCCCCAAGGCAGCAAGATTCATAACGTCTTTCATGTATCATGCCTGAAGAGGGCATTGGGGCAGCATGTGACAGTGACAGATGAGCTACCACCCATGGATGATGAGGGGCATTTGGTGTTGCAGCCAGAGGCTATTATTGATACCAGGGAGAGGCAGCTACGGAACAGGGCAATCCGAGAATTCTTGGTGAGGTGGAAGAATTTGCCGGATGAGGATGCCACTTGGGAGAGAGAAAATTTTGCAGCATCCATCACTTCAGTTGCTTGAGGACAAGAAACATCTTGCCGGGGGAGACTGTAATATTCCTAATTAGCCATGGCTAATTGGAATATTCAATTTTGCTCAATTTTTGCCTTCTATAGTTATTTATAAGTAAAAGGGTGAGGAAAGGGGAGACATAATTCACTTTTAGAATAAAGTTTCTCCCTAGTAGCACAACGTTGTAACTTAAATGGGAACTAGGGGGGCCAAAGAACCACGTAGAGGAGGGTCCCACGCAGACACTTGGAGGCACTGTGCAGATGGAGAGGAACACGTGGTAAGAGAAGGAGCTACGTTGGAGGAGGTGAGCCTTGGGGATGAGATAGGCCAACACTATAAAGGAGAGAGGAGCGTCCTCATTTTGTCATTCGATTATGAGCATTTGAGCTAGTCACTTCGACTTCGAGCACGCTGGCTGTTTAGCTTGTCTGCAGCACTGTTTAGTGCGCTGAATGTCTCCGTTCGGAGATCTCACCCTTAGCCCCGGGGGACTTTGAGTGCCTACTCGGGCAAGGTAGTTTCAACAGTCTTTTGCAGTAGTATCGATCTTTGGCATTGAGGAGGAGCTGAGCATTGGAGAACTGCGCAGTCTTGAGAGAGGGACGCAGTTCCTCTGGAGGTAGTTTCGGATTGGGGGTTTGTGGAGGATTTGAGCTGGGAGATTGAGCAAGGGATCAACCCTTGCATATTGGAGGATTTTGGCTGAGTTTCAGGCAGAATTTTGGTGGGTTTTATTCAGTGGCAGTGCAGAGCCTTGAGGGATTGCGTGGGTTTTCAAGGGGGGCGATTTTCAGGGGTCAGGCATTTCAGAAAAACTTTCTGGGTTATTCTGGGTTTCTTGAGTAGAGTCCGATTCCAGAGTTTCAGCATTTTCTGAGGAGAGGAACAACCCCAAATTCCTTTGCTGTTCTGAGTGTATTTCTTCACTTGCCTTGTGCAAGTTGAGGTGACATCTTTTTGATCACCTCCTGTACTCATTCTATTACTCAGTATAATAAAATGGCTTAGCATTTCTCTCTGCATTTCTTGAGTATCTGCTTATATTTCATGTTTATATTATTATATGTTGCACCATTGTTATTTCCATCACTTTGAGCTTCTCGGTTATTATATCGTTTGTATGTATTTGGTTGGAGTTTACTGGGGTTTGGGGAATATCTCTGAAACGGGATATTACATTACTGTGATAATTAGAGTTGCATAAAACTTTTTGAGAATCCAGTATTTCATGATAGGTCGAAGCACATTGATATCATATGTCATTTCATCAGGGATTGTCTTCAACGTGGCGAAGTCCCGCTGCAGTATGTCCCCATAGGAGATTAGGTGGCAGACATACTCACAAAAGCTCTAGGAAGAGCTAAGTTCATCCAGTTTAGGGAACATATGGGTATGGTGGAGAAACCGTTTTAGCAGCAGATGGATTCTCAGTTGCAACAACAACAAATGAGAGGGAGTTGCAGTGTAGAGGTAGTAGTTGACATAATTCAGAAGGGTCAGGAGCAGCACAGTTGCAACTCATATCAGAGTTGCTAGTAGTGATGGGTAAAGTAGCTAGACATCATCAGCGTAACATGAGGTAAAGCAGAGACATGGTGTTTCTTCAGTAAGTTGTAGCATTAGAACACTTCCTCGCTAAGAGGGAGTGTTGATTTTTGTAGCATCGGATGTGTTCTAGCACAAAATTTTGTGGAGAGGCTAGAATACATGTAGTTTCCAAAACCCAGAAATTGTTTCTGGAAATTCCACCTAGAGACAATGACTTAATTAAAATAATTAACTTTTTTCTAAATGATTCCCTAAGTCTAAACTTATGAAATATGGTTAATTAAAGGGTATTTATTAAGTCATGGTGAGAATCTTCTAGAAGAAGACATGGATTGACTTCTAGTTAATCTTAGCAATCGATTATGTTTTAATCTTGGCCGTTGGTGCTCCAACAGAAGAATATAAGAAGTCGATGGGTAGATGGAGAACATACCAGAGCAGATACTTAGTTGCTCAAGCAGATCGATTTTCGTAGTGGTTGAAGTTCAGCAAGAGAAAATCAAATCAGAGAGTGAGTTGCAGGTGGGAGAGAGAGGGCATCAGGATAGTCGGTGAGTGCAGGACGAATCTGGAGGAGGCAACACAGAGGAGGGATGCAGGTCAGTGCAGCAAAAGGGTTGACGCAAGGCCCGCGCAGTCACTGCGTAGAGAGTGACGCAGAACGGCTAGTGAAAGAGGTAGGAGGTCCTCTTCGGGGTCAAGAAAATGCTGCGAAGTGTGAGAAAGTCACCAATAAATTTCTCTCAGTAACTCTTCCTCTATTTTGTCTTGTACATAAATTATTGCTGAAGATTAATAAAAGAAATCCTCATCTACTGCACCAGTTTTCCCACATTGGGTTTTTTCAGGGACAATTGTACAAAAATAACTGTCACTGTGGTTATATGTGCTAGTATTTTCCTTGTATTTATTTTCCGCAGAGTTTTATTTGTGAAGGCTGCAGTGTATGTATTTTGATATTTGCTGTAGAAAACTGCAAATAATTTGTTTAGTAATTTAACAAATAGAAGAAATATTATTAGTTACTACCGTAGGATTGAGGATCACCGAATTTTCACAGATACAGCGTGCAAAAAATGAAAATAAAACACCCAAACCCCAAATATATCCAAAATACTTAAAACCCCAAAATCCAAGATAGAAAAACTAATTTACAAATTAGATTTAAAAAATTATTTACAAGATCTACAAATATACAAGGGTTTTGAAAATTTTAAATTTTTGAGAAAAATATTTTTTATGACTTTTCTTTAATGAATGGCTAAAAATACTTTAGAAACCCCAGGTATACTATAACCTTAGGAAATATTTAATCCACTATACAAATATTTGGGATCCAAGAAACAATAATTCTTGCCTAAGTTTGTGTGAACTTGAAGGCCAAGGACAAAAGTACCTGCAAACACTATGTATTTATCTAAAAAATAATCTGTTAAATCACATGAGGAATCAACCACTTAAGATTAACCCAAAATTATCAATAGTATGATTTTATCTTCATCTAATGAAAAAACAGATGTTACCAATATTTAACACAACATAGAGATGTTCGTAGTTAGTACATACCACAAATCAATAAGAAAGAACACCTTGAATCACACCCCAAAGTCTTTATTATGATAGAAGAAATAGTTCCCAGCGGGGCAATAGTGTTACAAAGATGCTTTAACAATAATTTTGTAGCTAGAGATCATCGTGCTAGAGACTCAAATGACTAATTTATAGATTAATCCTCCAAGTGGAAAAATAAAGGCTAGTTTCTTTGATCCATGTCAAAATAATCTTGGCCGTTGAAAAATATTTGATTATTTTTTAATCTTGGCCCTCAGATTTTTATTTTTGAGGAATTTTTGAATTTATCATTTAATTCTTTTTTTATTAGCTCAATTTGCTAAAAAAAATGACTTTGACTTAGATTTAATCACCAAGGTCCAAAGGTTCAAATTTTCTTGAAATATACAATATTCCCTTGGTAAAGGACCTTTCAAAATTGATTCTTTTAAGACTTACAAATTTTTCCACTTGGAGAATTAATTTTCCTATGACAACTTAATTTCAATGTAACTAATTAATTTTTTGGCTTAGGATTGAATTTTGTTTTGCCATAAAAATTAATTAATTTACACATTGTTGATTTTTGGTAGCATCGGATGTGCTTTAGCGATGAAAATTGGTGGAGAGGCTAAGGCACATGAGATCTCCAAGACCCAGAAATCGTTTGGGGAAATTCCACCCGGACGGAGAGATATTAAAATAATTAATATTTTTAATTGGGTTCCTAAGTCTAAACCTAGGAAAATTAAAATATTAATGTGTATTAATATAATATGGGTGAGAAAGTTCTAAATAACAAGGATCAAGCCAGATCTAATTTTGGCCGTTGATTAGGGACTTAATCTCAGCCGTTGAATCGTCAACAGGAGAAGTATAAGAGGAGGCTTGAGGGTCAGTGGGAGACACACCAAGATACCAACTTGATCAGTCAATTAGATTTTCTGGGGCAAGGTTTGCTGAGAAATCAAGTTAGTGATCTGTTGCAGTGCGGTAGTTCGGCAAGAGGTCGAGAATACATATTAGAGAGGCAGAGAAAGTGCTAGAGAGACAGCGCAAAGCTTAGGAAGGTTGACGCAGAGGCAACAAGGGTGGACGTAAAGGCTAAGGAGGCCAACGCGGAGGACACAAAGGGCCAAGAAGTTGACATAGAAGCCGCAGAGGATGACGCAGGCAGCGTAGAGGGCTGCAGAGCTTACGTTGGGGTGAAGAGGCTGCACTGAGGTGATTTCGTGGGCCAGACTGAGAGCTGATCAGCTGATGCAGACCCGTAGGAGGGTGACGTAGTCCCTGGAGGTTGCTGCAGTTCCAGAAGATAGCTTGGAGCAGCTTTTGATGTCTAGATGAGGAACAGTCAAAGTTATTGTGGGGCCAATCATCTGTTGTTGATTAGCCGGAAGATCTGTCTCCGGAGAAAGTTACTTCTGCCAAGAATAATCTTTGAAGGGTGAACCATTTCTGGCACCCTAGTTTTATTCAGATATCTGCATAATAATAAAACCCTCATCTGCTGCACTAGTTTTCCCGCATTAGGTTTTTTCCAGGGACGATTGTCCAAAAATAACGGTGTCCCTTGCATTGTCTCAGTTTATTTCAGTTGCGGATCTGTATATTTGTGAACGCTGCAATTGTGTTTATTTCAATATCTATGCATATAAATAACTTGTTAATGTAAAGAACAAGTAGGAGATAGTAAACCAGATATTGTAGTAAGGGTTTCTGATGTGTTAGATTAAGAATTTTTCACATGGTATCGGTGCTAAGTTGACTTCAGAAGGACGCTTTTTGTTGCGAAGGGTTTGTATTGTCCTGATAGATAGAGAGATAATTAAGTTTTTCTTGTAGATCTGGATCAAAAACCATAGATGGTGAAGCAAAGCTGCACACTATTGGGTCATGAGAGCTTCAGTTGATGAGGAGGATATGTGCATGTGGATTAATTAATTGATGAACCATGTACTTGAAAAGAACGCCTAGATAACTCGTGGTTATAGCAGCTGGTGATCCACGTAATTTGGTAGACGGGTTCTTTTTATATGGACATTGATGTCATATGTACAAAGACAACAACAAGGGTAAACACTTTATTATTATTATTATTATAATGGAGTGAAATTTTTAATTTGCATGTAAATGGGCATACCACTGTAAGGACTCGTAAGGCATGCGTACACTTGGCTAATTACTGGTAAAGTTTGGGTTACACCTAGGTAATAGGGGGATGTCGGATTAACAAACCTTGGGTAAAAACTTTGAAGGGGGTAAGGGCTAGAGTGAGCGGGATTGTCTCATTTAGTAGGTTTTGGCTGGATTTATTCAAGGAACCCCAAGTCAAGTTTAAGGAGGGAATTGTTAAGTAAAATTGACTCAAGGTTTGTGTCAAGTTTGACCTGGTTAAATAGTGGTGGTTTTTGGAGTCCTTGGAGGTTGTTGCAGTTCCAGAAGTTGCTTGGAGCAACTTTTGCTGTCCAGATGAGGAACAATTGAAGTTACTCTGGGGCCAATCATCTGTTGTTGATTCGCTGGAATATCTGTCTCCAGAGAAAGGTACATCTGCGAAGAATAATCTTTGAAGGGTGAACAATTTATTATTATTATTATTATAATGGAGTGAAAATTTTAATTTGCATGTAAATGGGCATACTGCTATAAGACCTGGTAAGGCATGCATACCCCTGGGTAATTATCGGTAAAGTTTGGGTTAGACCTAGGTAATAGTGGGATGTCGGGTTAACAAGTCCCGGGTAAAAACTTTGAAGGGGGTAAGGGCTAGAGTGAGCGGGATTGTCTCACTTAGCAGGTTTTCGCTGGATTTAGTCAAGGAACCCTAAGTCAAGTTTAAGGGCAGAATTGTTAGGTAAAATTGACTCGAGGTTTGAGTCAAGGTTGACCTGGTTAAATAGTAGTGGTTTTAGGCACATGGTATAGTGTATCCATGGTATTATGGTCTGTGGTATTGCATGTAATGGAGCTTATAAAAGGCTGGGAATACTTTATTGTAAGAAAGGCATGGAGGTGAGTGGTGAAGGCTCACTTGGACGGATTGGCCAGGATTTGGCCAATGCTAATGAGATTTCATCGGGTTGGGTTTTTCCCCGGATTTGGAGTTTTCTTGGATAAATATTATGTGTATTGTTGCTGGTTATTTTATTATTCTTCTTTGTAAATATCGGTAAATCTCAATAATAATTTAACTCTCTTTCGTAAATTTCTTAACAACTGGTATCAGAGCAATTGCCGATCACAGGAGGATTGAAGATGCCAACAAAAGAAATTTGAAAATTTGTAGCAGAAGCAGCTGTCCCGAGAGACAACGCTATTCCAGCGCTGGAGCGGCAAGAGAAGTGATGCAGTGCTTAGAGGGTGACATAGAGGCTCACGCAGAGCTTGCATCATCATTTTGAGACAAGGGAAGGGCCAACACAGAGACAAAATGAGGCAGATCAGGGCTACGCAGTGCCCGATCATATTTCTTAGACAGGAAGGATTGACGTTGAGGCTAGGAGGAGCTGATCCAACTCTTGCTGTGATTGCGTAGAGCCTGAAGGACTCAGATTCTTCAGTTGTCAGGGCCAAGGGAGTTGTGCAGATTGTGATTTGAGGAACTGGTGTGAAGTTGTTTCTGTCTGTACAGAACAATGTCTAAGGAGACAGATCCAAGGTAGAGGGAATCACTACCTCGACGAATTTCTAGCCAAGGAATCCAGATCCGAGTTGCAGTTGCAAAGGAGGATTGGAGAGGAGCGGTTCGACAGTTGGCCAAAGGATTTCCAGAAGGGAAATCAAGACTCGGAGGGAGACCCGAAGAGGAGCAAAGCTGGCAGTGAACGGACTAAGGGATCAGGACAGATTGGACGGAGCTTCCAATTTTGTCATCTGGAAGGCCAGGATCCTAACAGTCTTGGATAGACATCACATTAAGGACTATGCCTTGAAAGTAGTAGCTATCCCAGTTGACCCAACTGAGAATGAGAAGTATGAGGAGGCTTAGGCAAGGGCGAAGTGCATGATCCTTGACGGGTTCAAAGATCATGTCATTGCACATACTGCTGAGAAGAATACAATAAAGAAGATGTGGGACACCCTGACCACCTTGTACCAGGGCTCGTTCGTGCAGCGGAAGATGCTATTGGAGAATCAGCTGAGGTCATATCAGATGCATAAGGGAGAGGAGATAGATCCCTTCCTCCTCAGGTTGCAAGAAATTCAGGACAAACCTACTTTCGTGGGGTCTACGTTGGATCCAGAGTTTATGGTTAGGACTGCTTTGAATGTAGTCTCCGAGGACTGGGAGACATTTGTCCAAAGCATCATGGGCAAAGCGACTCTCCCCAGTTGGGAGGAGATGTGGGCAGCTCTTCGACAGGAAGAGATCAGGAGGATGACCAAGGTGGGAAGTAGCGGTAAGGGAGTTCGAGTCAAGGAAGAGGAGGAGGAGGATGCAACTCTAGCATCTGTGGGACAACAAGGGAAGAGGAAGAAAAATGACATCTCCAAGGTCAAGTGCTTCAACTGTGGGGAGCTGAGACATTATGCATCTCTATGTCCCAGGAAGAAAGGCAAGGGAGAAGCTTCTGATTCAAAGACAGCTCCAGCTAAGGCGGACAAAGAGGTCGAGATTGATGACGATTAGGCCATGAGTGCTATGCGCTTCTAGAGAAGAGGTAGGGAGATATTGAGCTGTAGTCGAGAGGACTACAGAAGATGGGGCTGGATCCTTGAGGTGCCCAAAATTTTGGATTACATCCGGCTACGGGAGCCCTTAACGACAATAGCATGATGACAGGTGTCGGGTGGAGCAAGGTATGATGGAGCGACAAGGCAGTGCTAGAGTGTAGAAGCCTATAGTAGCACAGTAGAGGTTGCAGCAGTGCGAGAGGCACAAAGGTGTTTGCAGCAACGCAATGGCAGTAGAAGGAGCATAGGATAGCATCAGAGGTAGCTTCAGCATCACGAGGCTTCCAGACTGATCGGGATGTCAGTGGTTGGGAGAAGTCAATTACTTACTTCTCGGTAACTGAGTTGGAGTGCAGCAGTTAGCAGTGGTAGTGCTATGGGCAGGATGATGCAACATGTTGCGAGGGAGCTGCAGTGCAGATGTAGCAGTGGCAATGGCAGTGTCATGGGCAGCAGTATAGGGAGTAGCAGTGCAGGGGATGTGAGGTAGTAGGCCTAGCATAAACACATGTACCGATGCAGAGGATCAGTGTGATGTTTCAATGGTGAAGCATTACTAGAGCACATTCCTCGCTTAGAGGGAGAGTTGATTTTTGGTAGCATCGAATGTGCTCTAGCCATGAAAATTGGTGGAGAGGCTAAGGCACATGAGATCTCCAAGAACCAGAAATTGTTTGGGGAAATTCCACTCGGATGGAGAGATATTAAAATAATTAATATTTTAATTGGGTTCCTAAGTCTAAACTTAGGAAAATTAAAATATTAATGTGTATTAATATAATATGGGTGAGAAAGTTCTAAATTACGAGGATCAAGCCATATCTAATCTTAGCCGTTGATTAGGGACTTAATCTCAACCGTTGAATCCTCAAAAGGAGAAGTATAAGAGGAGGCTCGAGGGTCAGTTGGAGACACACCAAGACACCAAGTTGATCAGTCAATTCGATTTTCTAGGGCAGGGTTTGCTGAGAAATCGAGTTAGTGATTTGTTGCAGCGAGGGGTAGTTCGGCAAAAGGCCGAGAACACATATCAGAGAGGCAGAGAAAGTGCCAGAGAGACAGTGCAAAGCCTAGGAAGGCTGACGCAGAGGCAACAAGGGTTGATGCAGAGGTTGAGGAGGCCAACGCAGAGGATGTAGAGGGCCAAGAAGCTGACACCGAAGCCGCAAAGGCTGACGCAGACAGCGCAGAGGGCTGCAGAGATGACGCTGGGTTGAAGAGGCTGCGCTGAGGTGATTTCGTAGGCCAGGCTGAGAGTTGATCAGTTGACGCAAAGCCGTAGGAGGGTGACACAGTTCCAGAAGATAGCTTGGAGCAACTTTCACTGCCCAACTGAGGAACAATCGAAGTTACTGTGGGGCCAATCATCTGGTTGTTGATTAGCCAGAATATTTGTCTTCGGAGGAAGGTACTTCTACTGAGAATAATCTCTCAAGTGTGAACCATTTCTGGCACCCCAGTTGTATTTAGAAATTTGCATAATAATAAAACCCTCATTTGCTGCATCGGTTTTCCTGCATTAAGTTTTTTCCGGGGACGATTGTCCAAAAATAAAGATGCCCCTTGTGTTGTCTCAGTTTACTTCAGTTGTTGATTTGTATATTTGTGAAGGCTGCATTTGTGTTTATTTTGATATTTATGCATATAAATAACTTGTTAATGTAAAGAACAAGTAGGAGATAATAAACCAGATATTGCAGTAGGGGTTTTCTAATGTGTTAGATTCAAAATTTTTTTAACACATGAGGGGATTTAATATTTTTTACACCCTCTAATACATAGTATTTTTACATTTACAACCCTCAAAAGAGGGATACACATTTGGCTTAGACCCCTAAGGCAGATCCCATTTGTGACACAATATGAGTTAGTAGACCAAGTGGTTTGTAATAAAATAATTTAGCCAACTAGGTTAAATTATTCCTAAATCACTTTTACATTAGAATCGACTAGAACGCTAGGACTCACTTAAGGCTTTGATGAAGAATTCCACCCTACCTTTGGGGTGAGGCTGGAGGGAAACACTTTGAGAAACACACATGAGTCAGTGAGACGAAAAACCTCCTAGGATGAAACTTTTCGCTAAAATAATAGGCTTACCTAGGTTGTTACATATACTCAAGGTCTTATTAGCATCATGTACATTACATAACATGCATATGTTGATTTTGGGTAGCATTGGATGTGCTCTAGCCTCGAAACTTGATAAAGAGGCTAAGGCACATGACATCTCCAATACCCAGAAATGGTTTGCGTAGATTCTAAACAGTTTGAGAGATATTAAAATAATTAATATTTTTAATGGAGTCCCTAAGTCTAAACGTAGGGAAAATAAAATATTAATGTGTATTAATATAAAACTGTGTTAGAATGGTCCAAAAGTCATGGATCAAGCCATAATCAATCTTAGTCGTTGATTAAGGATTTAATCTCGGTTGTTGAATTGTCAACGAGAAAAGTATAAAAGGAGGCTTGAGGGTCACTTGGAGAACACACCGAGCTGATCAAGATTTCGATTTTCTGGGGTAGGGTTTGTTGAGGAAGTCAAAAGAGTGATCAGAGTTGCAACTAAGGGGCAGTGAATACATAAGCAGAGAGGCAAAGATAGTACCAAGAGGATCAGTGCAGAAGCCAGGAGAGAGGGACGCAGAGCCAGCTAGGGCTCACGCAGAGGCAGCCAGGCGCTGCGCAGTGCCTCAAAGAGCCAACGTGGGTGTGCAAAGGCTCTAAGGGCTGACACAGTGCCTCCAGAGGTTGACGTAGGGCGAGCTAGGGTGACGTTGGGCCAGAAAGGGTTGACGCAGTGCCTCCAAAGGTTGACGCAGGGCGAGCTAGGGTGACAATGGGCCAGAAAGGGTTGACGCAGTCCCTAGAGGCCGACGCTTTGGCTTCCATGGCGTAGATTGGAGCTGGGAGCTGTCGGAGTGTTTATCTGGGGTTTCAGCTGGAACATCTGTCTCTGACTGAGAGGTACTACTGCCAAGATTATTCTTTGTTGGGTGAGTCGGTTTTGGCACCCAGATTGTATTCTGAAACTGTTTAATAATTAAAACCCTCAGATAGCTGCATCGGTTTTCCCGCATTGGGTTTTTCTGGGGACATTGGTCTAAAAACAACGGTGTCACTTGTGTACTTGTTTTGTTTCCTTCAATTGATGATCTGTAATGTGTTGAGCATGTACTTGTATTTATTTTTAGTATTTACATAGTAAATAACTTGTTAATTAATCAGAACAAGTAGGTAGAAATAAATCATAAAATTACATGAAGGGTTTCTTATAGATAGACTTAGAAATTCCAACATGGTATCAGAGAGTGGTTGCAGATCACAGGAGAATTGAGGACATCAGCTTAGCGGAGCAGCAGTAGCAGAGCAGTAGTAGCAGAAACAACTATCCTGAGTGATAGAAGCTGTTCCTAGTAGGAGAGCAACAAGGAAGGGGTGACACAGTGCCTGCGTCATCATGTTTGAGTTGGGAAGAGGATCAATACAGTGGTAGAGGGGAGCAGACTCGACCTACGCAGTGCTTGGTCATCTTTCTCAGTCAGGAAGGATTGACACCCATGGCCAGGAGGTGCGGATATTGTTGGTATCGGGATTACGTAGAGCCTAGAAGCTCTAACCTTCAGTTTGTTGGGGCTTAGGGGTAAGTTGCAGAGTGAAGCTGGTGGGGTACTGTGGTCAGAACAATACCTAACAGGGCAAGACCAAGGAGGAGGGAGTTGCTGCCGAGGATTTCTAGCCAAGAAATCCATATCAGTGGTGCAGATGCACTAACAATTGGAGTGGGGGCTTCTCGACATTGGCAGAAGGGTTTCCAGGAGGGAAATCGAGGCTCAGAGGGAGTCACACCAAGAACTTCCAGGAGGGAAGTAGAGGAGTAGCGAGATGGTAGTGAGTGGGGTAAGAGACCAGGACAGATTGGGCGAAGCCTCAAACTTCATAGTTTGGAAGGCCAGAATCTTGTCCGTTCTAGACAGGAATCGTGTCAAGCACATCGCCTTGAGAACAATAACAGTCCCAGTTGACTTGGCTGATAACGATAAGTACGAGGATGTAATGGCGAGGGCTAAGAGCATCATCCTTGACGGGGTCAAGGACCATATAGTACCACATATTGCCGAGAAGAATACGGCAAATGAGATGTGGGAGGTCCTAAAAAATTTGTATCAACATACTTCCGTGCTAAGGAAGATGCTACTAGAAAATCAACTATGGTCATCCAGATGCAGAAGGGAGAACATATCGACACCTTCCTTGATTGATTGAAGGAGATTCGGGATCAACTGACTTCCATAGGGGCCATGCCAGATCAAGAATTGCTGGTGAGAACAACCCTAAACGCAGTCTCTGAAGACTGGGATGTGTTTGTCCAGAGCTTTTTGGGCAGGGCGACCCTTCCAGATTGGGAGGAAATGTGGGCGACTCTTCGCCAAGAAGAGATCAGAAGGTTGACCAAGGCATGAAGCAACGACAAAGGGGTTAGAATCAAGAAGGAGGAGGTGGTGGATGCTGCTTTAGCATATGAGGGAAAGCAGGAGAAACGAAAGAAGAAGGACCTCTCCAAAGTTAAATGCTTCAATTGTGGGGAACTGGGTCATTATGCGAGCCAGTGTCTGAGGAAGAAGAGCAAAGGAGAGGCTTCCAAGACCAAGGATGCGCCAGTAAGGGCGGAGAAGGAAGTGGAGACAGATGATGATTGTGCCATGAGTGCTCATACATCACTTGAGAGGAAGTGGGGGGACATCGAGTTGTAGTCAGATGGACTACAGGCAATGAGGGGCAGGATCCTCGAGGTACCCAACCTCTTGGATTATACCTTGCTACGGGAGCCCCGAAGAGGAGTAGCAAGACTGGTAGATGTTGGTAGAGATGGATGTGGATGGAGCGATAGAGGGAGCTACAGTGCAGACTTCCCAAGACAATGTGAGGCAGCAGTGCGAGATGCATAGAGTTGTTGCAGCAACGCAGAGGTTAGAGAGGGAGCACTTGTCAGCGACAGAGGGAGTTTCAGCATCGAGGGTGTCTCTAGCCTGACAGAGATGTCAGAGTTGGGAGATCAGTTACTTACTTCTCAGTAACTGAGTTGCAGTGCAACAGTTAGTAGTGGCAGTGCTATGGGCAAAACGATGCAGCATGATGAGAGGGATTGCAGTGCAGAGGCAACACTGGCAATGGCAAAGTCATGGGTAGTAGCATGAATGCAGAGGGAGTTGCTGTACAGATGCAATTGTGGCAGTGGCAGGCTCATGGGTAGTACATGATGCAACAACTTCAGAGGATGTTGGGCAGCAGGCCTAGCATCAACATAAGGACCGACGCCGGGTGATCAGGGTGATGCTCAGTTAGGAGTATTACTAGAGCACAACCCTCGCTAAGAGGGAGTGTTGATTTGGAGTAGCATTGGATGTGCTCTAACCTTGAAACTTGGTGGAGAGGCTAAGGCACATGAGATCTCCAATACCCAGAAATGGTTTGGGTAGATTTTAAAGAGTTTGAGAGATATTAAAATAATTAATATTTTTAATGGAGTCCCTAAGTCTAAACTTAGGGAAAATAAAATATTAATGTGTATTAATATAAAACTGTGTTAGAATGGTCCAAAAGTCACGAATCAAGCCAAAATTAATCTTAGCCATTGATTAGGGACTTAATCTCGGCCGTTGAATTGTCAACGAGAAAAGTATAAAAGGAGGCTTGAGGGTCACTTGGAGAACACACTGAGTTGATTAAGATTTCGATTTTCTTGGGCAAGGTTTGTCGAGGAAGTCGAAAGAGTGATCAGAGTTGCACATGAGGGGCAGTGAATACAAAAGCAGAGAGGCAGAGATAGTACTAGGAGGATTAGCGCAGAAGCTGGGAGAGTGGGACGCTGAGCTAGCCAGAGGTTCATGCAGAGCCAGCCAGGGCTCATGCAGAGGTAGCTAGGAGCTGCACAGTGCCTCATTGAGCCAGCGTGGGTGATGCAAAGGCTCTAAGGACTGACTCAGAGCCTCAAAAGGCTGACGCAGGGCGAGCTAGGGTGACACTAGGTAGATGCTAGGCCAGAAAGGGCTGATGCAGTCCCTAGAGGCTGATGCTGGGGTTTTTGTGGGGCAGATTGGAGCTGGCAGCTGTCGGAGTGTTTATCCGGGGTTTCAACCAGAACATCCGTCTTTGAGTAAGAGGTACTACTGCCGAGATTATTCTCTGTTGGGTGAGCCGGTTTTGGTACCCAGATTGTATTATGAAACTGCTTAATAATTAAAATGATAGATAGCTGCACCGGTTTTCCCGCATTGGGTTTTTCCGAGGACATTGGTCCAAAAACAACGGTGTCACATGTGTACTTGTTTTGTTTCCTTCAGTTGATGATTTGTAATGTGTTGAGCATGTACTTGTATTTATTTTTAGTATTTACATGGTAAATAACTTGTTAATTAATCAGAACAAGTAGGTAGAAGTAAATCAGAAAAGTACATGAAAGGTTTCTAACAGATAGACTTAGAAATTCCAACAACATAATGGGTTTATAAAGACATGTAGACTGCTGATAGATTGCCCGATCCTGTTGAAAAAGTTTGGCACGTCTGCTTCCTTGGAACTTTGACAAATTGAGTGCAATAGGTTGATTATGTGTAAGGTTACTACTACAACCTTTGGATGAATTCATTTGAAAATAATATTGGCAACAATTATATGAGGAATTACAAAAGAACCTTCTTTACAGCAGAGCTCTTTTGAGGCTACAGGGCTATAATGTGAAATTTCCACGAATGTGGTAACTGGATATTTATCTCCTAACTTATGCAGTTTATTTTTCTTCTGTAAATTAACTTATGGCAAACAATGATAAATTCACTGTTGCAATTATTCACAAATAAAAAAGACGTGGATAATAAATGTAGGAATTGAGAAATAATCCAGACACAATAATTTTGACATTGTTATTTTTGGACAATCGTCCTTGGAAAAACCTCGAAGGGAAAACCAGTGCAACAAATGAGGGTTTATTTTTATTCAACAAAATAGGGAATACGACTGCTTGCCTTATTTGCTGACAAAGCTTTTGAAAAATTTATCTCTCTCAAATAACTTGAATCACAAAGATCCCTCCTCTGAATCAACTCAGCATCCTTTCAACCACTTGCACTCCTGCTTGGCACTCACACTGGTTAATTGGACTATGCCGATCTGTTGTTGGAAAACTCACACAACCTACTACTGTTCACTGAGACGACTCGCACTTCGTCCGGATCACCTCCCTGCATTGGAAATCGAATTATTGCCTCTGAAACACGCACTGGCTACCTTGCTAACTCGCACTGGTAATTCGCATTGCATACTTTGGCTTCCTTTGCTGGAAATTTCAGCCTCCCTTCTAGTCAATGGAACGTTGGAAACCTCTTGAGACTTTCTCTAGAAATTCTTACTTCTGAGAATCCCACTACTGGTGTCTTCCTCTGCTTCAACTGCGCCCTTGCTGAATCACTGCAACTGGGTAAGTCAAATTGCTTAAGTGTCTTCTCCAAACCTATCGAACTGCTCTTATAATCTTCTATTGGAGTTGTTAGCCACCAAAGTGGGTGACCCCATAGGAGAAATTTTCTCCTAGATTTGTCTTCAGTTGACAACCAACAACCCTGATAGCCATCAGTGTGGCCAATATATTATGCCATTTGATCTCCGCTCCCTGAGGCAGTCATATGTCCCCTCATCCATTTGTCGAGAGCATATGTTTGGAGGTGGGCCATCCAATCCTAAAGGTATGCTTTTCATTGTGCAATCGAGTGCTTATGCTCGTTTTTCCTTGGGCACTTTGGGCATGGATTATTGGGGGACTTGGAAGGAAGAAGGGTTTTGACTGTAGTTTTGTTCCCTCACCTTAAATGTGGGTTAATCCTCAATCCAAGTCTCGTGGGATATCCTCTATTGGCTCATAGTTCTAGGAAGGGCACTACTTGGGAAACCCTAATTTTGGTAGCGCGGTCTCATTTTCCCGTTTCACATTTTTCACTTCCCTCTATACATTACATGCCCTATTTCATCATCTCCGCTCTCTGGGTCCAAAAGGCACTGGTATGCTTTTACACCTCCCCTTGTCCACATGTTTGGGTTAGGCTTGGAAATGTTGCCCCGAAGGTTGATGCAACTAAAAAAAAAGATAAAAACACATCATGGGCACAAATGAAAGAAAAAGAATATTATAAAATGCAAAAGATGGTCGAGACATTATATTAGCGTGTTGGCAAAAGCCAAATATGAGCTCTATCCCTTCATTATGGCCGTCACCGTGGTTCCATGAGCACCCCATTGAGTCTCTCCTTGGATGGGCTTAGTGGAATCTCTTCACACATAGATTGTTAACCCTCCCGTTTTCAAGTGATTCTTCCCATACTAGGACTCCTCCCATCAATGAAAGATCGTAAAGAGTAGGGGACATTGACTAAGGTGACAGTGGGTCTTTGTCCCATTGTTGCCACTAGGTCTAGTAGTAGTCCCATAGGTTTCCCTCCTAGGGCCCTGCTAGATTGTGTGGCAACAAGACTCTCAACGGCCATGATCACATCTCAATCGATGGCTAAGATCATCTTGACTCCATCAAATGACTTTTCTGGAAGTCTCTAGAGCAAAATTGATTTCCCTCAATTAATCTGATTTAGTTAACCAGTTTTTCTAAGTTAGACTTAGGGAATTATTTAATTATTGGTCAATTAATCTAATTGAGGTGTTTCTAAGGTGTTTCTTGCGAAACCTTTTTTGGGTTCTAGAGATCTTGTGTTCCTTAGCCTCCTAGACACCATGAAGACTAGAACACCTGTCCACTGCTACCCAAAACTAACATATTACACTTTTGTGCGCCATTCAATCTCTGTTCCCTACGATTTATGATTGGCAGTGATAGCTATTCTTAGGTCTCACAGAATTTTGTGCCTTGTGTTACCTCCCAGCTTCACTAATTAAACATTGAGATGTCACTATTATTTATGGGATTTTACTAGTCATTATGGTTGAAGGATATGTGCAGTGACAGAAGTGGTTTATCTCACAACCAAGATGTTTATAGTTTTGTCATAGAAAATTTATGTCCCAGTGATCTTTGACGGTAGAGATATTTAATTCTTGTGCTTGTATTGTATTGGTTGACATGAGAGAGATTGAAATTGCTAGATAATTTTGTGATAAACAATTCCTTTGCACTTTTTTTCTTTTCCAAATACTTGCTATGAAAAGTGGTAAAAAAAATTAAAATATCTTTATTTTATGTAAGAGTCTTGTCTTCTACCATATCAATCACATTCTTTTCTAATTTTGGTCTCCTAGATATGTTTTTCATTTTCCAAAGTTTCTGATCAGCATTTAAATATAATGTCATACTAACTGCTGTCTTATTAACTATTGCCTGAATGTCATAACAGCACAAGGCTTCCTATGCATATCATTTTTCTAGCTTGAAAGTGAATCTTCCTAAATGCTTCAAATTATGTAGCTGACAAGTCATTCATATTATCTAATATGTGCTTTTTCAGTTGTATTCTAATTTCTGACACTTTCCCTTTTTTGGGTATGAAGATATTTCAATTCCCTGCAGAGTGAATGCTTTTCAGTGACATTCCTTTCTGATATGAACATGGTTATATCTGCACCCACGGGAAGTGGTAAAACTGTACTCTTTGAGCTTTGCATTTTGAGGGTTCTATCCAGATATCTCACTCCAGATGGAAATTTGAGCTTCATTTCGGGAGCTTTTAAAACAGTAAGTTAAAAATTTCATGTAGTTATTATTCATGAGAATTCATACAGATCCACAGTTATTTGCTGTTTGCTGCCAAATGTGAAAGGTGAATATCACATGCACCTGAGCCAAGCTTGATGGAAATTATGAACGAAAGATTATCTATCTTGTTACTTTCTAATGTTTTTCTTCTTTAATGACTAACATTTCACTTGAAGTTGATTCTATAATATTGCTCTATGGAAAACCTGTCATTTTGACAAGTAGAATGGTATTTTCATCCAAGGAGATTACTGCAGGGCAGGGTGTCATTATTAAAATATCTTAAACTTAAAAGTTGTTATGTACATTAAATACACACATTTATGCAAGTTACCAGTTAAATCTTAAGCAGGTCAAACTTTCCTAGAAGTTTTTATGCATGAAAGGTTTTGGATTTTTTACATTCAAGAAATGCCTTTCAGTTTTGGAATGTTTCCAAGATGAATTTCAATCAATTGAAGCATGTTTAATTGTGTCACTTAAAAGGATGCTTTTAATATTAATCATTTTCCTTATTTAACATTCTCATCATTTGTTGAGACCGTCTTTACAGCTATATAGCTATAATACGATGCCGATCTTTTGGCAGATATATATTGCACCTTCAAAAGCTTTAGTGCAAGAGAAACTTCGATACTGGAAACAAAGACTTGGGCAATCATTAGGTGTAAAGTGTTTAGAGCTTACAGGAGATAGTGAAGCCTATAATGCCAGGGACATGCAAGAAACTGATATTATTTTGACTACTCCAGAGGTAGTAATAGCTATGCTCGAGATAATGATAAATATTATTTCTATAGATGATACATCGGAAGATTTCTTTTTAAATATGTTTGTTATTTAGTATTCAGCTATTTCCATGATCTGTTTGGAGGCAGCGAATAGTGTTTACATGGACATTATGTAAATCTTATTCTCGTCAAAGCATATCATACTGTCATCTTAATTCCAATGTTTCTCTGTTACTGAAAACAAACACAGAAGTTTGATTCTCTTACGAGGTGCCGCATACGGAATGGTGGATTAAGCTTCTTTGGAGACATTGCACTTCTACTTGTCGATGAAGTCCATATCCTTAGTGAATCTCGAGGAGCAGCTTTGGAAGCAATCATCAGCAGAATAAAAATGCTTGCACATAGTCCAGAAATGGCTTCGTGTGCTCTTGCCAAGATTCGATTTCTTGCTGTTTCTGCTACAATCCCAAACATAGCAGACCTCGGTAAATTCTTCTTTCTAGATTCTAATATTCTCCTTATGTCTACCAGCATCATAGTTTTGGAATTATTGACAATCATTTCTCTGCAATCCTCTCAACCCTTCTTGTATCTTTGGAAAGGTGATCTTAATGTTGGCTACTAGTCTTTCTGTATTCAAGTTCATCATTGCGTACATATTCTCTATATGCACTTCAAATTTTCAGATAACATGCAGTGGAATTGTTTTCTTTTGAACTGATCGTTGTAGATGGGTGGAAGGTGCATGGAACAATATGTTTAACCACAGGGAAAACATTATACGGTTCAAGCCATGTCATGGTTTATTGTTTTCTCCACATTATTACCTCTTCTTTATAATGTGCCTTTAATTGTGGTACTTTATTGTAAAGTACTCAATACCCTCTGTGCATCGTTGAGGATATGGGGTACTTTTTGAAATCACAAAGTTTTACTCCAAATTTGTTACTCTGATACCATATCTCTGAATTCCTGTCTTGACAGATTTTCTCACTGACCTGCTGTTAATGAATTAATATATGCAGGCACAATAGTGCAGGCTTATATAGTATAATTAAACCATTCAATCACCATGGCACCATAAATTTAAAATGTAGACTTAAACATGCAAATAGAATTGAAAAAAAGAAAAATATCAAAATGCAAAAGATGGCTAGGGACATACATATTAGCAACGTGGGCAAAAGCCTAGCATGAGCTATACCTCACTCATTATAGTTGTCGCCTGGTTTCTGAGCACATGTTGCTCCATTACATCATAAGAAGGAACCCTTGCATCAATGTTACCAGACTTGGAATCAGCAATAAATCGGCGAGGCAAAAGAGCGAAGAGTTTTAATTGGATCGGGAAAAAATCGGGAAAAAATCGTTGAATTCATTAAATAAAAATATACACATATATTGAATTAAAAAAACCATTTTTCATTAATATTGGGTAAAGGCATGTCCAAACAATGCATAATATCAATAGATGTCCAAAATATCATGAATAAATAAGTATCTCATATATGTTATGAGTCCACACATGATCCAAAGCACTGAGTCTTGAGTCCTTAGAAGCATATGCTTCTAAAATTACAAAAAAGTTAAAAACTGCATACTAATCAGAAAAAAAATCAGCAACTAAGAGTCTAAGATTCTTAAGAGTGAGAACTAGAAGCGATTCCTTCCACTCCTTCTCTTGCTTGACTCTCAAAGTTCTCCAAGTCATGAAGGCTTAAAAGAGGAGGCTCATCTAATTGAACCCAGTCTGCCGCATTTGTAGCTTGCAAATCTATCTCTTCAAGGTCGATTGGTGAATGATCCATGCCTGTTGTTGTCGCGCAGATTGACACGACAACGCTCAGACCGGGGGCTGTCACTTTGATCACCGATCCCTCCGTTTAAGCCTGTCTCCCGCGGCTAAGGGGGGTAGACCCCTGTGAGATATTGAAGACCAACTGTCGACCAGTTGGTTGGGAGACACGAGACACGATTTAATATAAGCACAAAAAATGATTTGATTAGCAGACCAGTGCCTTAAGAGACTGTCATTGAATCGATTACTTGTTAAATGATTATAAAAACATGAAACGTGAACAGTGCTCTTAGAAATGACCAAAATGATATCCAGCAACTGAAGGCCTCGAAAAGATAAATTGCTCAAAATCACCACAAGAATCGTAAGTTATTAACCAGATTTCGGTGTCTCGACTTGAAAATTTTAGATCTCAGCATGAAAGATAAGCATTGAAAACCACTGAATCTGGAAGAATAATTTTCCACAAAATTTTTTACATCTTTTCTGACAAAATTTTAACTTAAAACAAAATTTAAAACTCAATCCTAAGCCCTAAAAGAAAATTTTTATTTGATTTTTCATTTTATATTTTTATTGATTCTTTAATTATTTTTAAACAATTAAACCAAAAATTATTCCTGTTCATAAACTCTAATCCTAATCAAATGTAAAACAAAGATCTTAAGACCCAATTCTTAAGATTTAAAGAATGAAAAGCAGATCAAAAACTAATAACAAAACTGGTTAACCCCAATAGGATTTTTTTTATTTTTATATATATATATAAATAGTATGTCTACTAATATTTTTTATTATCTTTTTGATTATTTCGTGAAATTCTAGAAAAAAAGATAGGCATGTTATAAGACATCACCGAGTATCTGAAGTACTAGCGTCTATCAAAAAGAAAAGCGATTTTTATGTGCCTCTTTATTGTTTATTATATTTGTTGACCTGAGTCTCTTTTCCCTTTCTTGTATTTAAGTCTCTCCTGACACAAAGAATAAAAATGTTATTTAAACCTATCTAAACAATAAGTAACCTAGTATTCTACACCAACTTCTTTATATTTTTTATATTAGGAATCAATCTTCTAAACTAATCAACAATTTAATTCTGTAAAACATAAACAAAGCCTCTGAAAAACGAAATAAGAGAACTGAAGTCTATGTCAAACTTCGAACACAACATAAAATAGATACATAAGAAAATACGATTTTTTTTTTTTTTTTTTTTTTTTTTTTTTTTTTTTTTTTTTTTTTTTTTTTTTTTTTTTTTAAATCTTTATATACCCAAATCGGAATCTAACAAAAAGAACGAAAATACTTACGTTAATTCTTGCTCATAAAATGAAAACAAAAACCCTTACCGCTCGACGCAAAGGAGGACCTGGCCCGTAGACAAAAATCTAGACGCGCTTACCTGTTTTGACTACGCTCACTTGAAACGCAGGCAGCTAAGGATCGAACGCAGGCAGCTAAGGAACGGCTTCAGCGTACCCCTGGCTCAATAAACTGCCACGACTGTTTGATTTGTTATGTGCAGGTGCTTCGACGGATTTGCGATGAAGACTTGCCTCTGCGCTCTACGTATCAAATGAACCATGATTGACTTCAAGTTTACCTGTGCGTGCAGCCTTGAACGTGCCGAACGGAGGTCGATTGGTTATGTGCAGGCTCATGCGGATGGGTGATGGATGCGACGGCGGGCAAGGGAAACGTTTTCTGAGCCCAAAGAAAAGGTTCGAACGGATGGAAAACGGCGGACTTCAAACCATAAATTAAACGCATGAAAACCCTAGCCGCCAAAGCTGTGATTTCAACGCTGATCCTGTCCTTCGCTATTCACAAACCTCGCTATTCACAAACTGACTGAAGCAGACCTGCGTGTAAACAAAATATACAAATCGTTTTGATGGTACAGTCGATGCAGATCTGGAGTCTACTGGGCAGGGAAATGGGCATCAGCGAAGATGCAGGCTTCAGAAATAATTTTTTGAAACCCTGAGCAAGATAAAATTGAAACCAATGATGAATTTTTCCAGATCCAGCAAACCCAAGGGCAATGAAACAGTGACCCTGCAAATCTTAAAATATTTTGTCTCAGACCTGCGACCTGAAATGGAAAACAAAACAAAATCTGGAGAATATATGCCCAAAAGAAAAATTTCAAAATGAAACCCTAAGTCAGAAAAATTTGAAATCTTAAAACATTTAAATAATTTACAGGTGTGGCCCCTTGACAGCCAGATTCAACAATAAGCTCAGAAAAATATTCAAAGAAATATCGATTTTCAGATTTTCACTGTGAAGAACTTCAGAAACATCTCTCATGGAAATTAAAAATAAACCGAATGATAGACCCAGGATCAAATCCAGCTGGGCTCAGCAAAAATGCTTGTGGGAGTTGGCTGGTTCAGCCAAGAACTTCCCCGAACGCCCACGAAATCCCTTCAGAAAATGTTTTCTGCACAGCTCAAAACAACCATCAGTAAAGAGGGCAAAATGCTGCTAGATCCCAGGAAAGTAATGGAGATACCTGCCATTACTTCAGAAACCCTAACAGCACCCAAACCCTAGCAAGTGAGCAAGATACCTGTGCTCACAATACTCTACAAAAAAAGCTATTATTAACGGCTGAAAATAACATATGCAGAACATAAAACAATCTCACAGCATTCAAGAGAGTAACACCAACAAGATATGGACCCCAAAGTCTTCTTTATTAATCAGAAACAGATTTACAAGAGAGCTTCTTCAGTTCTAGACTCACAGATCCGATGATCTGAAATGACCTCCTAAAACCCTATATAAAGGAAATGATTCCAACGGCTAGTTCGAGTGATCCATGTTGAAATAATCTCGACCGTTGATGAGGATCAAGACATCTCTTGATCTCATCTGTCGATTTAAAATATTATTATTTATTATTTTTTAAATGATTTTTAAACTTTATTATTTATTTTTTATTTTATTTTTATTTTTATTTTATTTATTTTATTATTAATTTTTATTTTTTTTTAATTTATTTTTTTTAATTTTTTCTTTAATTTTTTAATTTTATTTTATTAATTTATTTATTATCATTTTTATTTTTTAATCAATTTTAAAATGATCATCGAAACTAAGACCTTGAAACATCACTAGGACTAGACTTAGGACTCATGAGGGATTAAAAACATTTTTCACCCTCAGGACACATTACATCGTGACTTTAACAGTTTACATCTCAAGGGGAAAAACCCCTTTAACATAGACCCTCACAAAACACCCAGGTCTGCGACACGACTATAATCTAGCAGGCTAACACACTAGGATTCTCTAAAATTCCAATGACAAAATCTATCCCGGCTTTGGGGTCAGGTTTGAAGGAAAACTCTGCCGATTTGTGGATCGGTGAGACGAAAAACCTCCCGGGACATAAATTATCATGGGAAAGTTAGGTCCACCTAGGCAATTTTCAACACGACTCACATCTGCTAGGATTATTTACAATTAATACATGCAGACTGGGTTTACGATTAGATTGATCAAGCTGCTGATGACTGCAGGATGGCACGGATATACTGATCAGGTGCTGCCCCCTTCTGCAAAGAAAAAGGGGGTGAACTGCATGGGTAGTTGACTGGTAGAGGTCAACACCTGTCATTATCATGAGACATTGAAATGTGAATTAAAATTTCACTTTGAAGTTTGAAGTTTGAAGTTTGAAGTTTGAACTTTAAACTTTAAAGTACGAACTAGATTATGAAACCTTCAAATTCAAGCTCTCGAATCTCACCTTGTATTTGTTTGTTGCGAAGTCATAGATTGTAATGGACAAATACAAGGTCATTCAAGCGTTTTTGTGTCAATCGGTTGCGCTTCTTAGAATGTATTTTCTTAAACATGCTTCAGTTGCGTTCACAACCTGAAGCACTGCATGCTTGGTTTAAGATTCGAATGGAAAATCTCTTCAAATCTGGGGTATCACTACCAAAGTTTTGCCACCAAAGACCTAGCAAGTGGTAAGGGTTTGTGAGTAGAAGATTAGAAGTACTAAATTAGTAAATAGCAAAAACTTAAAAAGAAAAGAAAATTTAATAAAACATTTAACACACAAAATAAAGTTTAAACAAATTTAATGAATTGATGAAGCCTTCAAGCTGGGTACCCGACAACATCTTAGACCTTTGTCTTATAGCACTGGTATAGGCAAACAATTTAGATGGTGCCCTATAATCTTGTAGTTGGGAAAAGACACGACTTTGTTGTTCTGGATCAGGGAAGCACCTTTCCACGCATGTCATAAGTCCTCTGCCAACCTCCCCATCCTCATTAAATTTGCTCTTATCATAAAAATATTGTGGGTTTAAGAAGCACCTAGCAGCATGTAAGGGGGAATGCAATTGCCTATCCCAACGTGCATCTATAATGTCCCAAAGAGGCATATACTTTGTCTCATCATCCCCATATCTTCTTTTGATGGCCTCCTTTACGAGATCCATCGCCTCATAAATGTAACCCATAGCAGGTTTGTCACCATCAACCATCTTGAGAGTTCAAGCATTCAAATTTAAAGAAATATGAAACATTGTAAATAAAAAGAAGCTTGAAATGAAATTTAAAAAATGAAAAAGTTAAAAGACTTGAAGTACCTGAGAACTCTAACAAGGGACTCCGTCACAGCAATAATCTTTTCGACATCTTTCCAGAAACCATCATTAAACACAAGTGCAGCAATTTCGAAGCCTTCAAGGGTCTTGGAATGTTTAGATCCCATCCACTCAGGTCCCAAGAACATCCTCTTTAGATTTATCTTTTGTTCAACCACAGATTGCAAAGATATGAAATTTGTTACGAATCTAGTCACTGCAGGGCGAACAATTTCTTTACCTTCAATGTATATTCTCATAGCATTTAGGACAATAGTGTGGTTGTATAGGTATTTGGTTATGGATTTTGCCTTCTCCACAACCTCATGTATCCAATGAAGCTTACCAATGTCCTCAAGCATTAAATCTATGCAATGGGCAGCACAAGAGGTCCAAAAAATAGTGGGGTGCCTAATCTCAAAAAGTCTACCAGCAGCCATATAATTAGCTGCATATCGTGGACAATTGACAACCATGTTGCTTCTCCCACTTCTGAACGACTTCCTCCATCATTTCACAGATAAGTTGGGCAGCCTTAACCTTGTCTGAAGCATCCACTGATTTGAGAAACATTGTGCCTGCGTGACAAGATACAAGGAAATTTATTAAAGTTCTATTCCTCTGATCTGTCCATCCATCACTCATGATGGTGCACCCTGTTTCTACCCATGATGAACGAAACTCAGCTAGCAAAAGCATGACATCTTCAACACTCTCTAACGACATATCTGTCCTAAGGCTCTCGGATGTAGGGGCTTTGAACCTTGGACCTGCAATAGCAATTGCATCAATCATAGCTTGCCAATAAGGACTTCTGGCACAATGGAAAGGTATGTCAGAATAGTACCAAAAGTTAGCAATGGCCTTCCTTGCCTGACTATGGATATTTGTTTTCCAACCAGTGGCATCCAAGGTAGGTTGGGAACCGGGTTTTGTGCGGGGAGCAAAAAAGGTGTTTATGTTTCCACCTCCAGTGTTGAAGGAAGGAGTCGAAGGACTCGTATGGCTTTGAGTTTGACTTGGCCTTGGAGGCATGTGTGGAAAACTTGGGAACAACATTGAGGATTCAACAGAGTGAGGTGACATGGGGCTAGTGGTAGAAAAACTATCAACTCCAAGAGTTCCTATTTCAGTATTTTGCTTTGCTTTCTTGGCATTATGCTGATCTAACATCTCAAGGGCCAAGGCTGCTTGGTATTTGACATTATCATCAACCTTGTTCAAAGACCTATATCATGGCTAGGTATTTGTGCAAGGTGGAACTTGAATCTATAAATGCCTCCACTGCATTCCTTTTTGCAAAATTTACAAAGGAGCTTGGATTTTCCGGGAATCTTGTCACAATAAGCCCAAGCAAAGTCCATCTCTCTCGGCATTGTTGTTGCTTTGAACTTGTGTTTAATTTGTGGCTTCTGTTAAGATTTGGAGTCGTGGCTTCTATTTAATTTGTGGCTCCTGTGAAAGACAACAAAAAATCAAATTTAAAAATTATCCAAAAATTTAAAATATGCTAGAAATTTAAAAAATTAATTGAAGGCAGATGTCAATAAACAACAGTCAACTAAACATATGTCATATATATTATAGAGATTATGCAAAAGGAGAGTGAGGATCACTGCTATGGAGCAGTATTCTAAGGTACTAGGAGTCTAGGAGATAGATAGATCATAGGATCATAGATGTGACTCTGTGAGGATCACTGTTATGAAAATAGGGACAATTCTAAAGACAGACTATGGGTAGAGACCAGTTTTCAAATGCAAACTTTCAAGCCACCTCTGATGCCAGATGCAAGACAGAAGAATTTTCTTTCTCTTTGCTGTTAGGAAGAGAATTAGCTCTAGAAACTGCATTGTTATAGCTGCAACCTATAGCACTTTCCTTGTTTTAGACTTTTAGTATTTCAGTTTCTAATTTTCTCCAGCTAATGAATTTCTCTTGCCCCATTGTGACCAAAATTGGATTTTTCTTCATTGCCCATACCCTGCATTCTGTCTTTGAAGTTGCATTCTTGAAGATGCTTGTTGAAAGGCTAAAATTTAAAATTAACTTTGTTACAAGATTTTTCTGTCTCTACCACAAGCTTCTCCTCGCTGAGTAATGGTTTTTCAGATCTTCACCTAAATTTTTCATTTTATTCTTTTCATAATTTGTCACATCCCTCAAATCTTCTGCCATGTCATTCATCATTGTCACTTATCTAGAGTACTGTCATGAAGATAAATCATGATCACTGTCATATATAGGGTTTCTACTCAATCAAATACTATATGAAGGTTTCGGTCATGTTGTATCAAAGGTCATTGTAATATATGAATCATAGTCATTCCTCCTCATTGTCATTTTGAGATAGAATTATCATGTTGTCGTCGAGAGTACTGTAATCACTATTATATATATCATAGATCATACGTCATGTATCACCACTATCATACGAATAAGGCAGCTGCCTTTATGTATAAGCGAGCAAGATCATTATCATGTGTCATAGCATCACCGAGATAGGAGACTACTCAAATCACTATAGTCTTTTTGCAGAGATTGGAAACTTCATGTTACTGAGATAGTGTCTTGCATTACTGAGATATAGTCTTCTTCTAATATAGAGATATTAACTTTGTCATCGCAGAGATTATACATATTGAGCCATCGAAATCAAACCACTGAATATGAATGTGTGCTGTAGTTAATCAACCCACATTGAAGGAGATCTGAGTCACGGAGTATGTAGCGGATCCAAAGCAAGCCATAACATAGAGAGTCACAGCATAAAGTATGCGAATCATAACATAGGGTATGCGAACCTCAAAATATATATGGAAGGCGAGTCACACAGATGTGAGACATAGTGAGGAGTGAACAAGCCTCTGTAGTATTTACGTACCACAGAAATGATAAATATGATCCATTGTAAAATGTGAAACCGACCCAATGAAACAATGTCACATTGATTCGAGCTACTGTATATCGACTGCCTCCATTACAGCTCGGACAGTGGACAAAAGAGTGGACAGTGAGCTCAGACTATTATAAGTTTTGTGGGAAAATTAATCTTATACCCCTCTGACAAGCCTGAAGTAGTGAAGCTCAGATTGAAGTGTAGAAGCTCGGATATGGAACAATGATAACATTGTTGACTGTGTCAACCTCGGATCTAAGGGTCCAACCACACGAAGATAATAACAACACATTCGATCCCAGATCATCTATCTATTCACGTGACACGAACCTTGGATAATAACAAAACTTGTTTGCTGAGTCATGGACAGTGGAAGCGCTAGAGTCTGCGGCGATGGCTCTGCGGCGTAGTGGAATGGCTGTGCGTCAAACTGGAATGGCTGCATGTCGAACTGGTTGTCTGCGGCTGTGTGGAACTGGAACGGTTGTGCAAGTCTGCGCGTCAGGTAAGATGTATTAATAATAACGACAACCTGAAGTTCTGAACCCCGTAAACCTAAACAAAATGGCGGGACGCGGAACTGAAATCTGGTGGGACTCGGGAAACCGACAATAATCGGGTAAATCGCCAGACTCGCGAGTCAAACTCCTGTTGACCACGAGTCAAACTCGATCAACGCTAGTTGACTCGCAGAGTTTCAAATCGGATCTTTTCACCGCCGACTAGATTATGACTCGCGATTAATCGCCAAAATCGGCGATTCCTGTTTCATTGGTTCTCTCTACACTAATTGTGCCTTTGTTTTGCAACCCATAGTTGGAGTGTTGATAATAAGAGACTTGAGGAAAACTTTAACTATTTTCTTGTAAGACCTCTCAAGCCTTCAAATTTCATCTTCTAGGAGGCTGGGGACATTTGAGGAGGGCTTCCATTTAGCTAGGTCATGGGCATTTGAAGAGGATCTCTTACTTGGCAAGGTCGTGGACAAAGAAGGCTAGCTTCTTTTCTTGTGCAAGATTTCATCCACCATTGGAGGCTAATCTTTGGGATACCAAGAGACACCTAACATTTTCAAATTTGAGAGCATTCTTATTGTACATACCTTAATTTCTAATTTTGACTTTCAAGAAGGAAATCTAGTGCTTGAAAAGCCTCATATTTTGTAAAAGATTCCTCTTGAAGTTTTAGTTTAGATCCTTTGGAAGGTTTCTCATCTTTGTAACAATCTAATAAAAAGCCTTAGTTTTTTTTTGTGGGAGCTTGGGTTTCACCCAAGGCATCCTTTTCTCCTTATTTAGAAGGAGAAACATGTGGGTGGATTGATCTTGCATTGTTTTCTTAGTTTTCATTTTGCATGCCTTAAGAATTAACACAATCTCACCATCACAATTTAACTTTCTATATTTGATTTTGCTACTAGTTTCCATGCTTGCATTTGAAGTTTTATTTTTAAGTACAACTTGGGATTTCACTTTGGAGCAACTTATTTCATTATATGCAAGCATCTCAATTCATGTGGCAAAGTTTGATTTAGTTAATTTGACAATTTTCTTCATATTTGGCTCACTATAGGCTCATTTGTTACTTGCTTATTTATTTTTAAGTTATTTGCTCACTTTGAAAGCATATCACACTTTGAAACTTCGTCTCATTTCATTGTTTTAGTTGGTTGATTATTTATATATCATTTGTTAAAGCACTTAGTTTAAGAAACTTACAATCTTATGTGCTTATGAAGCTTATGTTCTTGTATCTTGTACAATTTTGAGCAATTGTATAAGTTATCTCATCGAGCATATCTCCATTTACTTGAAGCATTTCATTTTTGCAAAGAATTAGTAATCTTACTTGCATAGCATATTAGGCATTTAATCTTAGTTTAAGTTCATTTTAACTCGATTTACTTCCAACCATAAGTTTGGTTGATAGAAATCGTAGGGAAAATCTTTCTTAGGAAATTATTCCAATTGGTATAAAGTAAGGTAAAAGCATGTGACCTTGCAATTATGGAGGTGGTTTATCCCCTTGTAAGAACGAAGACACACACTGGCTAGTAAGACTCAAGGGAAGGATATCATTAACGACACCACCGTGTCTTCAGCCCCTCTTTCTTACAGCCACCCAATTTTTTTCACTTTGGAAAGAGTTCAAGAGGAAGATCTTTCACCTAGACTAGGCATTTAAATTAAAATTAACTAAGATAATTGCATTTAATCTTAGTTTAAGTTCATTTCATGCTAACACATTTTACTATTTTACTTGCAAATTATTCATGTACTTGTTATTGATGAAAATGTTTTGAATTGATTATCTTATTTAGGCAAGTATCATCTTGTTCATTTTTGCAAGTAACGTTTTAACTTGTTTCCTTTGCAAGTCATTTTATATTGCTTCCTTACATGCTTTGGATTTGTGAATGATTATATATTTTGAAAGCATTTCTTGAAAGAAGATTTTATATCTTGCATGTGATATCTTGCTAACATATTATGTTTAATTGACAGGGTTACTTGTGTTTCAATTTGAAGCATTTCATTTTTCTTGAGCAAGTATTATTATTTTTTAAGTAATTTTGAAGGCACTAGTTTTATGTATGCTTATATTTGATTTATGTATTGATGGTTATTTAAGTATATTTCATTTCATATTTTCTCATAATCTCAAGTAGTCCAAATTAACCTTGACATCTCCTAGAAACATCACATAACCTTTTAACTTAGTTTTTCATTTAGGGACCACCCCCCTTAGTTTACCTAGGAGAGAGCTTAAACAAAGAAAGTTGGGAATAGGTGACAGCCCCATCTCTTGATTTTTCCACCAACCACACCTTGTATGGTTACGGGATTTTCTCACTAACTTAGGTGTGTGTGTAACGTGACAACATTCTTTTGGCGCCGTTGTCGGGGACAAATCCTCTTGTACCTGGAAAATCAACTAGTATTTGGTTTTGGCATGCTGGACTTTTAGGATTAGATTCTTGCTCAAGTAGTGACTCCACTTAATTCAAATTCTACAAGAGTTTCTACTAGGAGGCATCCAAGTAATCTAGTTAGCCCCACTCTTGAGCCTAAAAGGGTTTCTAGAGAAAGGTTAAAGAGATTCTCTCATAGTAGACTTATTGCTAATCAAAGGCTATTTCTGATATCCATTTTCTCTTTCAAGAACAAGTAGAACCAAGCATCATGAATGATCTTTTTGATCCTTGTAATTTTACTTACATAAATGGTTATCCTCACAATATCCCTCACAAGGCTATTGAAATGTTGTCTTCCTTTCAAGGTAACGATGCTATTAGTGCTACATCACATGTTAAGAATTTCAATATTTGCATTTTCAAGTGGTGTAACACTGCTAACTATGAGGATGTGAAGATGAAAATTTTTGTTCTCTCTTTAGAAGAGGATGCTCTTGATTGGTTCACTGAGCACCCTACTAACTCTTATGAATTCTTATAAGCTATCGTCAATGCTTTTGTGGAAAATTTTGAAGAAAAGAAAGGGATTAGACACTTGATCAACGCTATTAGCAACATGAAGAAGAATGAAAATGAAAGCATGGAGGAATTCAATAGGAGATTGAATGATTTGGTAAAAAACATGCCTGCTTTTGGTGTTAACACTGCCTACGAGTTAAGAAGGAAAGAGCTTGCAAATTTGAATGAGCTCAAACTGAAACCTTGAATATGGAAAGGGCTAGAAGGGAATTGGGAAAGTCTGAAATTTCTGGTTTCAATAGAGGGCCATCAAAGTCTCATGATTCTAAGGGGAAGGAAAAGGAATAAAGTGCACATGATCCTATCAAAGAATTAACCCAACTTATTAAGACTATGGAAGAAAATCACACTACTGAAATGAATGTCATCCAAAATAGATTGGTGGCCATGGAGAGGAATCAAGCTGGGAGATTCCAAAATCGAGGTAATGATAGATGGCAAGAGAAGGGACCTCCCAATGAGCATAGGCCACCAAACCCACTTGAGTCTACTAATTTAGTTAATGATTCAATCCCCTATTGTAGACCTTTTGATGGAATGCATGATGAAGCTTCTTGTCCTTATGCAAGGAGTTTGGAAGGAGGAATAGTCGGGACAAGTGAGAAAATCAATGTGGTTGGCAAAGAACATCATTTATCCATGGAAAATTGGATGGGAGTTGTGGAGAATAGCCAAAAGATAAATAAGAAGTCTTCATCTTCCCATAGTGTGAATAACTTTGAAGTGTTGGATAGGATCACTGAGTTATATTGTGAAAATCCTTCATCAAATCAGATTTTAGAGATAGCTAAGGATAGAGAAAGGGCAAGGAATTAGGAAAGAAATCAAAATACCCCTAAAATTTTCACTCCACCTACATCTAGTTTAATATTGATTTGGGAGGATGGTTAAACAATGAAAATATTTTAGACCTGTGACTGAAATCCTAAAGATTCCCTCCCAAAAGTTTTAAGTTATTGAAAGCCATTGATGCACCTCATGTCAAGGAAATGTCAAATTTTGCTAACGATGGGTGTGATGATGCCCCTATCATTTTGCAAAGTACTGATATGTGTAGAGGTAACAAGGAGCATCAACCTTTCTTTATTACATTGTTGGTTAATGGGTTACATTTGCATAATTGTATGTTTGATTTTGGGGCATCATCTTGTGTCATGACCAAGAAGGTTATGAACCAGTTGAACTTGAGGATTTCTAGACCTCACCACAACATTTGTGCTATGGATTCAAAAATTATTGAAATTTGTGGTTTGATAAAGGATCTTGAAGTCCACTTGGCAGCATCCTGAGATCACCATGGACATTGTGGTGATTGATGTGCCTGATGCTTGGGGAATGTTATTGTCTAGAAAGTGGGGAGCTGATATAGGGGGTAGTTTGCAAATGGATCTAACTTATGCTACCATCCCTAATAGTGAGGGCATCATGGTTAGGTTCGATAGGGAGTTGGAGAGAAATTATCATGTGGAGGATCCCAAGAAGCCTTATAATGAAATTGTTTATGAATATGATGACTTGGGGAATTATGCTATCTTAGCTAACTATATTGCTCCTTTGGAAAGGGAAGTGGAAAGTAAAAAGGATTAGATCTTGCATATGAAATTTGATGGTGCATGTCACCGCTCAAACTAGCCAAGGTCCTAGAGGGGCAACTGCTAGGTCAAGGGAAACAATGGAGCAATAGCCCACTCTCACCTCAGTTAAAGCTCCCTACTCTTTATGGCATTTCATTGATGGGAGGAGACCCGATATGAAGGGAATCACCTAGATAAATGTGTCAATAAAGGGAAAAGGGTGATTCCTGAAGAGGCCTATTCACAAGAGAAGCTCAATATATGGCTTGGTTGCCCAAGAGGCAAGATGAAAGGCTCTCTACGAAGGGCCAAGAGGGTCTTAGGGGTAGGTTTTGGGAATGAGACTTATCAAGGAAGGACTTAGTCCTAAAAACCCTTATGAGACTTGGTTTCCAAATGGTCTTTGAAGAATTACTTTCCAAAAGTTATGGGACCACACGGGACCAAGTGTACCCCTGGTTAGGTCAAGGGAATAGGATTGCAACCAATGATGTACTTGACCTAATTAGGGAGGAGAAGGGGATCAAAGAAAGAGTTTTCAATGAGAGGTAATGCAATGATCCCAATGAGGTTACTAGCCTAAGGAAACCAAGGGAAAAATTTGGTGTCATAGGTAGGGCTTTTAATATCTCAAAATCCTATCATTGGATTTGTTTCAAATTTGGAGGGTCTCTAGAGAAAGCTCCAGCGGAGCTATGGACCAAAAATCTAAGTATTTGGATGGATAGATTGTGAGATAATTGACGCGCTAAGTGACTTATGTAGGCTAAACCTAGAGAAAAAGAGAAAAAGGTAAGAAAAATATGCTTTAGGGTGATCACCTATGGAGGACCAGTGTCTAATCCTTTGGGAGAAATGGATTCAAGATGATTTCCAATATTTGGGATGGTTTCACTTCATCAATGAGGCCTTTAGAACAATTTCGCATGGCAATTAGGGCATGGGACAATTGCTTCAAGGTATTTATACTTCAATGTGCAATATGTGATGACTTATCAAGATAAAAATATCTTTAGGAACATTCACTTATTCAAACATGGACAATGACATGATGTAACGATATAAAAAGACAAATTTCCACCATTTCACACAAGAAAGGCAACAAATTTCAGCCTAGTATGGCAAACTTCCCTAGCAACATGCATGTGGCATAAGAAAATGATAAAAATAGTTTAAAAAAGAACTTACATGTGAGAACAAGTATACCCAATCATCATCATATGCCACTATAGAAGCTCCAAGACAAAAATGAAGAGATCCAAACGTCAAAATTCATCCTTCCATCCAATTTCGTCCTCCAAAGAGAATAGAAAAAATCTCACAAGAGAAAATGATCCAATCCAAGTGATGATGAGAGAATGAATCAATTCATCATCTATTTATACAATGTCTAATGAATTTGATTTAGCTTATTTTCGCCTAATTAGCCCCTAGAATAAAATAATGTGCAAAATAACAAGTACTTTTGGTGAAAATCCCACCAAATAGCTCAATAACACATGAATAAGCCTCTCAAGAGGGTCGAATGATCATCAAAGTGAATTGTTGGGAATTTGAGGAGGCCTGATGAAGTCCAAGGGTTACCATGATGAAGAAAATGACTCCAAACATAGTGAACAAGGGGTTGGCCCCATGTTATCTAATCAAGAACCTGTGGTGCTCCCAAGTGGGTGTGGGGCACAATGACAACTAATGGGTCTCCAAACGGATAAAATATGTCTGTAAACCATCTGTAAGGGTTGGAGTGACGACATAAACCCTCCATTTTCATCGGGGGGCATCTTGGAACCTTTGCCAAGTGTATTGGGCAATTATGGAGTTGGCTAGGCATGGGGGGCCGAGTGCATCATCCTCATCCAAAAGGTGGAACACAAGCAATCAATGAACATTGTTGGGGATCCATGAAGTGAGATCTTCTATGGTGGAGACCCATGCCTCTCAACGCTCACCCTACAAGTGCCATTGTGGCCCTTTGGAGGACTAGGACCTCGTATAAGGAGACCAAGCCCTAAATGAAGACCCACCTGCAATCTTGCATAAGATCCAATGCATCCCCTTCCCCTCCAATACAAAAGATCATTAGAATAATCAAATAATAATGCTTACAAGTTATGGGATCAATGGGGCACTTCATGGTGGCATGCCCTTCTATAGCAAGCTTTGGCAAGTACAAGTGTCTCCAAGATCAAAAGGGGGTTAACCAAGGACCTTATTAGGTGGTTTCAACCTCTAAATAATCTCAGTTGCAGCTTCTCGGCCCCCTTCTACTTCAGTGTGGACTATCAGTAACGCTGCAATCGAAGGTAGACCAAGTCCCCTTCCTCGAAATACCTCTCTACTCAATGCCTGTTAGCATACATCTTCTGTTGGTTCTGAGTCGTCTGTAAATTACAGTTAAGAGCCTTGAGGATCTCTTGGCTCTCGAGGATACAATCATTTGCCTTTGGGGCCCTGCTGTCTCCAAAAACAATGTCAGCAAATGATAAAGCATCATAGCCATACAAACCACGAAAAGGAGTCATACCAATGGACATGTGATGTGTGGTGTTGTAACAATACTCTCCCAGATGCAACCATCGAATCCAAGCCCTCTTCTGCCCTGTCACATAGTTCCTGCGATATCCCTCTAACCACTGGTTCACCCTCTCTGTCTGGCCATCGGTCTGTGGATGATAGCTGGTGCTCGGTGTGAGCTCGGTACCAACTAGCCTGAAAAGATCCTGCAAAAATCCTCCCATGAATCAGTTATCTCTGTCACTAACTATGGTCTTAGGGAGTCCGTGCAGATGAAAGACCTCCCTAAAGAACAACTCTGCCACCTGTGAAGCTGAATATCATGTCGAAATGGCAAAGAAGTGTGCAAACTTTGTCAGTCTGTCAACCACTACAAAAATACAATCTTTCCCTTGCACCGAGGGAATTCTGGTGATGAAAGCCATAGAGATACTATCCATTTTCCTTCAGGGATGCGAAGAGGCTGCAACAATCCTACTAGATGGATCAATTCTCCTTTATTCCTCGAGCAAGCTTCTCACTCCTGCACATGCCTCAACACGTCTCCTTTGAGGCCCTTTCAAGTGAAGCACTCTCTCACTGCCATATAAGTCTTCCCATATAAGTCTTCCTGAACCCATGGTGTCCAGAGAAAGGAGAATCATGAGCTACTCTAAAGACATGTTCCCTCAATTGGGATCCTGAAACCAGAAATATGTGCCCTTTGTAATAGATGACCTCATCCATCACCCTGTAGCGCTCATCTACATAACTCCCCTCCAAGATCTCGCACACCCGACGATCCTTGGAGTAATCTACTAATAACTGAGCCTTCCAATCATGGCAAATACTCATGAGTGAAAGTCCTGCTGGTCTCCTGGATAGTGCATTGGCCACTACGTTGTGCTTCCCCCGCACATATTAAATATCAAAATCATAGGCTTGCACCTTGTTGACCCACCTCTGTTGCCTGTCATTGAGGCCCTGCTGCCTCATGAAGTGGCGAAAATTGTTGTGATTCATCTTCACTCGAAATCTATTCCCCACCAAGTATTGTCTAAACTTGGCCAATGTATTCATTATGGCCAACATCTCCTTGTCGTATATGGAATACGACACCTCATGTAGTAGGAGCTTCCGACTCTCAAAAGAAATGGGGTGCCCTCCTTGGGACAAGACTGCTCCAATCCCCACACCTGATGCATCGCACTCCACTGTGAAATGTTGTGTAAAATCCAGAAGTGCCAACACTGGGCAACAACTCATCACCTCCTTGAGGCGATCAAATGTTGCCTGAGCTCCCTCTGTCCATGTAAAAGCCCCCTTCTTAGTCAAATCAATAAGGGGTGCTACCAACTGTGAGAAGCCCTTCACTAACTTTCGATAATAGGTACAGATGCCCAAAAATCCCCTCAGCACTGTCACATCTCAAGGCTCAGGCCATCCCGGATGGCCTGAATCTTCTCCTCATGTACCTTGACCCCATCTATGTCTACGATGTGCCCCGAGTAAAGCATCTCTGTCAGCCCAAACTCGCACTTGGACATCTTGGTGTAGAACTGCTGCTCCTCCAATATACGCAAGACTATCTCTAGGTGTTGCAGGTGTTCCTCCCATGTCCTGTTGTAAATCAAGATGTCATCAAAGAATACTAGTATAAACCTCCTCAGCTGGCCTCTGAACACATGGTTCATGCACGACTGGAAAGTAGCTGGTGCATTGGTCAACCCAAAAGGCATGACCAGGAACTCAAAGTGCCCATAATGACATCTGAAAGTTGTCTTCGGTATGTCCTGCTCCCTTACCTGAATCTGAAGATACCCCAACCGCAAATCTATCTTACAGAAGTACTTGCCTCCTCTAAGCTCATCCATCAACTCATCAATGCGTAGAATGGGATACCTGTTCTTCAGCGACTTCTTGTTGAGGGCCCTGTAATCAATACACATGTGGAGAGTCTCGTCCTTCTTCTTCACGAGCACAACCGAAGAAGCAAACAGACTAGAACTCAGTCTGATGTGGCCGAATGCCAAAAGCTCCCTGATGGCCCTCTTGATCTCATCCTTATAAGCTTTGGGATGCCTATAGGGTGTAGTAATAACTGCCTGTGCCCTAGGCTCCAGCTCTATAGTGTGCTCGGACCCCCTGTTAGGTGGTTGTCCCGGCGGCATATCTCCGAAGACTACCGGATATCTATCCAGTACTGCTTGTATGCATGGAGGTGGTGGCTTGGCCTTCCCCTCAGCCTCTGAAATCCTCAACTTTACAGCCCATTCTATGTCTCCATGCCTCAAATCAGCCTCCATCATGTGGGTCGAAACTGTTTGAGGAGGGTATGAATGCATGCCCCGAAGAACCATTGGCTTGCCATCCAGCCCAACAAACTCCATCACAAGCTGCTTCCAATCGGTGGTAACTCGACCAAGGGAATACAACCACTGGACACCCAATACCACATTGGTGTCTATTACATCCACCATAAAAAAGTGGTCTGTCATCGAATAGTTCCCCATAGTCACAGTTAGAGCAGGAACATACCGAGTGCAATGCATAGTCCTGTCTCCTGGTATTAGGACTGAAAACCCCTCAAACTTTGCAATGGTGATGCCCCTCCTTTGGACCATGTGAGCATCAATAAAATTGTGGGTGGCCCCACTGTCTATTAAAACTGAGACACGTTTCCCGTGCACCATACCTCTAATCCTCATGGTAAAAAATTTGGAAATCCTGTACAAAGAAGCTAGGAATCCCCCGGCTGGTGCGAAAGATGCTTCTCCCTGTGGTGGTGGTGGTGGTTCCCTCCCTGTTGGATCCTCACTATCTCCTCCACTGAGCTCCAGCTCCACATCGTCCTCCTGATCACTGTCGGAGAAGACCTCGATGTAATGGGCCTTGCCCGCTATGCACCGATGACCTGGTACCCAAGGCTCTCGACATGCAAAACACAGTTTCCTCCTCCTAAGGTCCCTCCTAGTCTCATCATCCAACTATCCTCCCCCTTGGGTTGCTCTCTGTGTTGTTGGTGCTCTAGTGTCTCCTCCCTTCTGAGTGTAGGGAGTGCGTGGAGGAAATGGTGCCCGAGTCTTGGGGATGGCCCCCCGCAAGTCTCACATATAGGTCACTGCCTCCAGAAGAGTAGATGGTCTGTGTGACTTCACCAGTCCCCGTAATTGCTCTTTCAGCCCCTCCACAAATGTGTATACTCTCCTAGCAGTCTTTCCACGATCCTCTGTGTCCGGAGTAATCTCCAACTCCCTTTCCCTACTCTGGTACCTCTGCCTCCTATAAGTAAATATTATGCTGGTCCTCCTCACTCATAGAAAATTTCTCCCACGGCTAAGCCAGAATCTAAGCTTTGATACCACTATAATGTTTTAAACCTAAATAAACAATGATATGCAAATTAGAATCAATTTGTAACACAGAAAATTAAAACAATCAGCAAATGCTCATTAAACTCCAGAAGTGAGAACTAGCTGAGCCATTTTAGTAATGAAATGGAGCAAGTACAATAGTATGGAGAAATCACCCGGACTTGCCTAAAGGGCAAGCTTGACACAACCCAGGTGATGAAACAATAATCTCAAAGCTGGAAATGGCTGCTCCTCTAATGCTCTGCACTATTCCCCGGAAACTACACTGTTAGCTGGAAAGGAACTGCAAGAAACCCCATCTCCGGTGCTCAGAAAATGCTGAAACTCTAGCCCCAATCTCCTTGACCAAAACCCACAAAACCCAAAAAGAGTTTGGTTTGAATCCAACCTCCCAAATTCGGCCTCCAATATGCACACGCCCTCCAAATTGCTCAAGAATATGGCCTGCAAGGAACACCAACGAAATCCTCCCCCCAAGCTTTGAAAATGAAGCAATCTCCTCCACAAATGCTTCCCTTAACTTCCCTGGCAAAGTTCAGCCTCAAAGACTGAGACTCCACCTCCCACATGTGCACCAAGTGTTGCCTCTGCGCTAGCCCAGGGAGTGCCAAAGCCACACTGCAAAAGAGCACTCACCTCCAGCCCCCAAACTCTCCAAAATGACAACAAATCTCCTATGCCTCCTTTCCGGAAAATCTCCCAACCAAACTCCCCTGCAAGACACCACAAGCAAACTCGGCCTCCTCTTCACTGTGACCTCTAGTAATACGCACCACCAGAAGATGAATGCAATTGCCGGAAATCACAACGAAATCCCTCCTCCGGAAGAATGAAGAAAAACCTTCCTAGGATGGCACTCGAAGTCCCCCAAAGAAAGAGTGAGCTCTTCGCTTGAAGAACTCATGTTGAACAACAAGTGCCCCGGCTAAGCAGCTCGAGCAACCCAAAGAGAAATCGATATGCCAAAAGATGATTGAAATGAGGAAAGCTGTCTTCCTTATATAGATTTCGTGGAGAACTTTTCCCTCCAATTTTACCTCCATCGTGGGCCCTCACTTAACCACCTCCATGCAAAACTTAACCACCTCCATGCAAATCAAACTAAGGAGTGTGTATTTCCCTAGCGTGGGTGGCCCCATGTGTAACTTAACCACAACAAAAATAACTTTTCCTAAGTCTAATCTGCTAATAAAATCGAATGTCCCCACTATATCCAAAATTGGCCCCAACATACAATAATTAATCTTGTTCCAAATTAATTTAGGGACATGAGAGAAGACGTTGTGGAGGACGCCTCATTGGTGGCCGAATTGCTATATGCTGATATCTATCTCTTACAGGTTTCTCGTTTTTTCAGCTCATCGCAATCTTGGAACAGCTTTTCTTCAGATGTCACACCTTTTGTCTTTTTCATGGGCTATGGCGGAAAGTTTATACCATGCTTTCTTGTATTTGTTGCTGTAAGTCGTATTACTATATGTTGTCATAGACACGACAATTAGGTATGTGTTTTAAAACTGTTTTTATTAGACCATGCGTGGATGTAATCAGTTCCCATATTTTTGAGATATTTCTGTTAATCTTGACAAAGCAGAACTTTAGTCCATGTAAACAGATTTTATTAATATAAAATCCTTTGTTTTTCTTCCCTTGAAAAATGCCTGTGAAGATGTTGAATTTATTTCATTTAAATACAACAATGCAGAAAAAAAATCTGGAACAGAAATCAATTGGGATTTATTCATCTAAGAAAAGCTGTATGACACAAAATGTAAAGGGAGCCTCAGCCAACGAAATTATGACAAAATAATTCACATCAATAGCTGAAGACAGGAAAATAACTGAAAACGGAGCCTGCACCAACGAAATTAAGAAAATAATTCAAATTTATAGCCAAATACAGAGGAAATAACTGGAAAGGATACCTCAACTAATTAAATTGTGAAAATAATTTTCATCAATAGCTGAAGACAGAGTTACCGAACTCCGCGTGAAACCTTGACGAACGAAATTTATCATCCATAACTAAAGACAGTGAAAGAGAACTGGAAATAAAACGTCGAATAATGCAATTATGAAAATCATTCTCCTCTATAACTGAAGGCAAAGGAAAAAAAAAAAAAAAAACCTGTAAATGAGACCTCAACAACCGAAATTATGAAAAAAATTCCCGTCCATAGCTAAAGATAGCGGAAAAGAACAGTAAATGATACCTCAACTAACGAAATTATGAAAACAATTCTCATAGATAACTAAAGACAAAGAAAAAGGCTCGTAAGAACCTCAACTAAAAAAATAATGGAAATAATTCTCATCGGCAACTCAAATAGCGAAAAATAAGTGTAAATGAAACCTCAAGTATGGAAATAGTTATCATATATAAGATAAAAACGGGGAACTTTTATAGCAATCCTTACTTTCTTTACAATGAGTTCGCATTGTGTCCCTTTTCCAGAAGCAGGTGCCCCGGATATCATTATTTTCAAAGGCTTTTCTTTGGCCTTGGCCTCGACATTAACCTGAAATCAACCGTGGCAGAGTAATCTAGCAGCTAAATAATAGTAATTGACAACGCTTTTACTTACTTTGACTCATTATACAGAGTGTTTACAGTGCGTCCTTACCAAAGGCAATGCAGTAAGCCGTGGTTTTTGCACTCTGCGACCGCGGTTACATTTGAAATTAATGTGAATTTCGCTATTTCCGAGGCCACCGCACCTTCTCAATTCCACGCTTGAACATGAATGGAACGGGAAATTTAAAGGACTGTGATTAAAAAGAGGCCATCGAGGATTGAGGGATGCATTACAGGGTGCATGGATTGCATAGAGCTCGCAGGACGGCATTTTCTGGTTTAAAATCTATGATAGTTATTATTTATTAGAAATGTCTTTCAAATTGCTACGATCAGAAGCTTGAGCAGCGAAACTAAGATTGCGAGGGATAAAATATGAATAAGGAAGAAGTTGCCACCATCCAAAACTTGCGACAAAGCTTTAGGCCAATTCAGTCGCTTGTGAATTTGTGGCCACACTCCGACCTATCTTTTTGATTTCGAATTCAGCATCACATTGCACTGTATCAAATTAACTTGTCCACACTTGAGATTCCACAATATATTTGTGACTCGCCAAAATGTTAAGTTTATCAAGTTGTCTTTTGGTGGAATTTGCTGAATTTGCTAATGAATTGTAATGTGATTAATATTAAATAATTATGAATTGTAATGTAATTAGTATTAAATCATTATGAATTTTTTAGAGGAATTATTTTTTTAAATAAAATATTAATGTTAAAAAAACAATTCCTTTTATTCTTAATAAATTTAGGTTAATTCTTAATAATATTTAAAATAAATTTATATTAATTTTAATTATTATATGAGTTTTTGTATTTTTCATTTTTTTCACATATTTTATAATTTTTCAATGTTAATATATACATGAATATATAAAGAGAAATAATTACTTCAAAATAATGTAATTATAAGTTTTTCATATATTTATTAATTAAATTTAAATATGAATTTTTTATATATATAATTATAATAAAATTGTGATTTAATTTATATAATAAACACACAAGGGTAGCAAGAGAATCTGAAAGATAAAACATGAGAGTTCAATTTTTATTAACAAGTGATATATATTTATAGTACATATTGTCACTGTTGGGTTCCACATCCCAAGGTCTCTTAGACTCCTTTTGTCTATTCGGCTTCCACACTAACCCATTGAGGATTAGGTGTCCAACATTCTCCCCCTTAATCCGAAGGGTTATGTATGAGTCCAAGAAGAGAGTTGTAATATAAAATGTGCAAAAATGCATGGCAACACTAGGCTGAATGTGCTCTCTGAAATGTTAGTATAAAGGGTGGTGGTTTAAGGATGACCACCAACACTGGAATGCTTAGTGCAGTTCCCGGAACTCTTCCAAAACTAACAAGAAGTTGAAGTCTTCTGCTAGAGGAAGTGCTCCTATTGTTTTGAAGAGGGAAACCTTCAACCATGAAAAGGAGGTCTCACCCCGCATAAAAGGGAGAACTTCAACCTGAAAAGGGAAGTCTCAACCTGTGATGGTTTAAGGATGACCAACAACTCTGGAATGCTTAATGCAATTCCTCGAAACTCTTCCAAAACTGGCAAGAAGCTGGAGTCTTCTGCTAAAGGAAGTGTTCTCAATTTTGTTCCTGGAATTCTTCCGAAACTGGCAAGAAGCTGAAGTCTTCTGTTAGAGGAAGTGTTCTCAATTTTGTTCCTGGAAATCTTCCGAAACTGGCAAGAAGCTGAAGTCTTCTACTAGAGCAAGTGTCCCAGATTACCAACTAAAGGCATGTTCACGGACATCTTTGTCTCTGGGTACAACTCTGAAACTGGTGTGGCAGGTTGTGGCTTAGTCTCGCTTGATGTGACTTTGAAGCTTGTAGATGACCATCATTTCTCCCCCTGTCAGATACAAGGTGAAATGATGGAGAAAACTCAACTGCAAGACTATTCAATACTCTGGAACAAGTTCTGACATGTGATTGGAATATCTTCTTGGTTGTTGATGCCCATT